>CANYBF010696414.1:0-28197 GCA_948192965.1 Dalechampia spathulata
AAATTAGTAGTTTTTAACTTTGAATAAAATTTAGTAGCTAACAAATATAAATAAAATGAGTAGTATTTATCTTTAAATTATGAATTTATAATATTTTAATTTATTAATTTTAATAGTGATATAATATACTAATCATAATTAATATAATATAATACATTAATTATAATTAATAAATTTATTTTGTATACTAATTTATATTAATATTTTATATTTATTTTTAATAAATTTTAAAAATAATATTTGTCTTCGTGTAAATTTTAAAAAATAATATTTATCTTTGAATTAAAATTTAAAAAATAATATTTATCTTCATATAAATATTAAAAAATAATATTTATCTTTAAATTAAAATTAAAAAAATAATATTTATCTCGATATAAATTTTTAAAAATAATATTTATCTTTGAATTAAAATTAAAAAAATAATATTTATCGTATATGATATCTTCCATTTCCAATTCCAAGCTCCAAATCTAACAGCAAGCAATCCAAAATCAATTGCAATACAAAGTAACTCCAATTCCAAATTAATCTTCCCTCTGCATGCTTTCGAGTTACAGCAAGTAGGATGAAATCATCAACGAGCTTGCTCTATGTGCTTCCGTCGATCAACAAAGGGCCACTTCGCCATCGCCGTTTCTTTGACAGTACCTGAAAGTCCAAATCTTGTCTGATAAGCATAATCGATTCCCTGGCTTGCAATTTTCCAGGAACTGTAATTTTGTGTCGCTACGTACTAGGAACTGCACAAAATGAAAATACAAGAATCGGACAAGCGTACGTTTGATGTCAGAGGTGGCAACGAGGCACGGCGGTCGGCCTTTCCAGGCTCCGTCAGCTGTTGAAACTCTCGAAATTGACTGGTCATGTCTTCCAACACCTGTAGCTGAATCTTTTCCTTATCCTTGGTTCCTTTAGAGAACTTGAGTTTCCCCCTTCCTTCTTGCACCATCTTTAATCTTTCTCTCAGGGAAGTGATTTCGTTGTCAATTCTGTACCTTTCAACATCAAATGCGGACATGGATTTTCTCCGCATATCAGAACGTAATGATTTGCTCCTGGAATTTCCCACAGGCGGCAATCCGCTTGGAATAAAGCTGCAACTATTGCCTGATTTTGTAGCACTACTACTATTTGACGTAGCAGGAATTATCGAAAGTTGCTTGTTTTTGTCTCCTGTCATCTGCTTAGACATGCCAGATTGACTATCAATCACATGAACATCATGAATGACATATTCATTTGATTTATTAACAGGTTTTTGATTGGAGCTGTTTCCTGAAGAAGTCGTTGATTGTAATGACTCTGAAGCTACAGTTATATTCTTCTGGGTACTTTCCTCGACGTTAGAAACAATTGCTTGTCCTGTAACGTCACCATGAACCGAAGAACTATTATCATCTTCTCTGTATTTCTTACCAATGGAGGAGTCACCACCACTCTTCCGTGCGATCGTCAGGACTGAATCCTCATCACTCGAATAGCAGTATCCATATATGTTATCAGAGCCTGATTGCTCATTCCTGCTAATTGTTTGCCTGTAGGCTTCAACTTCCTTTTCCAAGTAATACTTTTCCCTTTCTCTCCTTATCAATATCTCTTTCAGAATGTTCATTTCTTCAGCATCATATTCACATTTCTCTTCTACCATCCTTTGGCATTGCCTCGCTTCCATTTCTATCGACGCTTTCTCTTTCTGTAGACGTAAAATCATTGCCATCGCCTCATCCGCAGCCGTCGCAGCAGCACTTCTTTCTTTCTCCAATTCGACATAGAGCGAAGCTCGGGCCGCATGCTCTTCTTCCAGGGCTAATTCCAGGATCCTGATGGCATTTTTTGCATTTCCGTCTAAATCAGTAGCATTTTCCTTGTCTGTTATTTCATTCTCGTCAACAGATTCATACAATTCAAAACCTTGAGAAATTTTCCTCTTCGAGCCTATGTCTACCACCGATTCTTCCTTCCCATCTGCAATTACACAACCATTTCAATAACGAAATGCATCAGAAAATGAAGAAACAATGAATATCGATTCCAGAAGAATTGGATTACCTTTATTGTTATCAGAATCGTTTCCAGGTTTGTTTTTGTCATTACTGAAATCGACAGGCGAAGGATTCGGGGTTTCTCCATCAGACCATATAGATTTGAATGACGGAACCTGTGACAATTTCCGGTGATCTCCACCGCCCTTTTTACGACGTCTCAGGTTATTTGCCGATCTGTTACGTGAAAGACCCTTCCATTTGCCGTCAGGTTTTCTTTCTTTCAAATCCGGAAAGTTCATTGCACCCATTACAAAACCTTTCTCTTTCATCTTAGCCAAATCTTCATCTGCAATATTTTCTGCTCTCTTCTCTGATGATGATATACAAGAGGACTCGCCTTCAGAACCTGCAAATTCGTTATTCTTAACAACATTCCTGTAATTTTCCAGATTGGATTGCCATTGTGAATGATTTCCAATCGGATCAAAGGGGAACCTGGTCTTGAGAGATGATCGGATAGAGGATATTTTCCTTAAAGGGTAATCAACTACTTGTCTTTGCAAGCAGAAATTGCTAGATTCAGGAATTGCAAAAAAACCATTACAAGAACATGGCAAATTCAATCCGAAAATGGCTAGAAACTTGGAAGCAAAATATGCAAGAGTTGATCCACACAGTAGAAGAAAAGTAATAGAAAGATCAAGAAATGCACCCACTAGACCACTAAATGTCCATTTACGAATTTCCAGGCAAGGCATTTTTTTGAAATTTTTTCCAGGACAGATTGTTACCTTTTCTTCTGAAACTGTTTGGTTCAAGAGAAATAAAAGTTGAAAAACAACAGAGAAGAAGAACAAAGGAAATCTAGAAACGTTCTGATTAGCTAAAATATGAACACTGTTGATCGACAGATTGATTTATTTTTCACCCTTTTGCTTGGAAATTAGTATGGATTGAATTGATGAAACAGAAAGCTTTTGAAATGGATTTGGAGTGGAATTGCCTAAGAATCTGTCAGCCAACGACAACCTCTGGTTTTGGTCGGTTAGGAACTGTTGGCCGTGGCTTAAATGGACAGACAATACCCCAATTCTTGTGGATGAAACTGGTAAATTGCAGTTTCTTGTTTGCTTTTTTTTTTTTCTCTCATTTTTTCCCATTTCACGTCCACTATTATTCTAAGAATATGATAAATTATACCGATAAAATCCTAATAATCTATTTTAAGATAAATAATTGAGATTTAATTTTATATTGATAACTAATAATCATATGGCTAAATTTCAATCATTCATTTTCAATTAATTAATTAATATTTTCTTTTTATTGAAAATTTCTTGAAAATTTCAATTCATATTTTATCTAAAAATATGGTTTATTTCTAGTTCATTAATTAAATCATTTTTTTTCTTTTTTTTTATGGGATAAAATATTAATATTAACATGAATTTAACTAAATCAAGAATCATTTTTATTCTTATATTATTTAGTATTAAATGTATAAATATTTATAAATTTCATTTAATAGTTTTAATTTTTGAATTGAATAATTTTATGATATGATATTAAAGTCTCTGTAATCAAAAAAGTTAAAAGTTAAATATCAGTAAAAT
The DNA here is from genome assembly GCA_948192965.1 of Dalechampia spathulata. NCBI lineage: Eukaryota > Viridiplantae > Streptophyta > Magnoliopsida > Malpighiales > Euphorbiaceae > Dalechampia > Dalechampia spathulata. Next base: position 3,602 of record CANYBF010696414.1, read on the forward strand.
TCAGAACAAGATAAATATGAATCATTCATAAAATACTATTTTCAAACAATAATTTTAATAAAAAAAATTCAAATAAGATCAGAAAGTGCTTTTTGCAAAAAAAAAAATCAAAGGAAGATCTTCCAATTAAGAAGATATTAACTTCTAATAATTAATTTTAATAATATCATATATAAATGAATCCTATAAAATATTAGAAAGATAAATAAAAATATCGGTATTAGATGATAAATATTCAAGAAAACTTATCAAATAATCTATACTAATTTCATAATAAATATCATAAAATTTAACTTTTTATTTCAAGTTAAAAAATTATGAAATGCGAGTAATAACAAGTTTCATGATAGAATAAATAGACGTTTTCAAAAAATATTTTTTAAAAATAATTCATATATATAATGATAAAAATTCAAATTCAAATCTCTTAAACTTACTAACAAACATTTATATCATTAAGGCATTTTAGAAAGCATCTTTGATAGTGATTGGAAGTTGGTAATTCATAATTTTTCCTTTTTCTTTGGTATGTTTTGGTTTCTCTTTTACTTTTGCAAGTTCTGGTAGGATTTTTGCACCCACTGGTCCAAGCCCATAGGGTTCTTTTTTCAAGCCAATGCATTAAATTAAAAGAAAAACACCAACCTAAATTAGGTTTATATCCACTGACATGGCAGATCAACCAAAAGTAACCATTTTCAAAAGAACTCCATAAATTCAAACTTAATGGGAATTTCTTGCATTGCTGCCCTATCAACTTAATAAACTAAATCCAACTTGTTCACAAGTTATAGTGCAAAGTTCACATTCTTTTATCCATATAAGTAATATTTATTAAAATATTTAAGCATACGAAACTAAGAATCAATCAGTCTAGGATAATCTATTTATCGATACATAAGAAGAAATCAAATTTCAACAAACATCTCATATGTGGTTTTGAATTTGAGATCTATTTTTTCTTTTTTTTTTTTCCATATATAGACACCTCTATTCAATATTTTGCTATATTTTGCTAAAAGTAAAATATAGTTCAACAAAATTAATAATCTTAATAATTGTTAAGTGTTGTTATATGGGTAGTTAATAATTAGTGCTTAATTAGTTGTTTATTTGTCTAACAACTTAAAAATATTTAATAATAATAATAATAATAATGTATAGATTAACTATATGATTTAAAATAAAAAAAGAAATATGAAAGTTAAGTATTAAGATCTAAAAAACAGGAAAATAGTTTTCATAATACATATCAAACCATATTTTGATATGTATTATGATTAAATGAAAAATATCATTATGGATGATGAATGATGTAAGCGTGATCATCATCATATATTGTGATTAAAGAATATTAGCAGTAATGACTAATAACCAAAGTAGATATTGTGAGGTAAGCATAAGGAAATTTTTAAAATATAGTTGTGATGTTAATGTTATTTTGGTAGTGAGAATACCATTTTTTCTTAGTAGCTTTGGTTGAAGTGGTTAGAATATATATATATATATATATACTTATTAAGCTTATTATAATTTGATTATCTTATACTTGTGAGATATGAAAAAAATTAAGAAGTTTAACTTGATAATAAATAAATGAAATTTAAATAAAATAAAATTTAATTTGACTCGACTTATTTATATATCTTTTATATATTAAAAGATGTTCAAAAGGTGAGATGATTGTATTAAGTATGTTTATAATCTAAAAATTATTTGACTTTTTTACTGGTAGAATCAGAAATTAAATTAAAATATTAATATGTAAAATTGGACTAAAGAAGGGATGGAGATAAAATACATAAATCTATTCTAATTTTATGAATAAAATCATAATTGAAACATCATTTTATTATTGAATAGATTTATATATCACAAATCTAAATCTAAGTAATCTCATATAGTAAAATAAAAATTGAATAGGTCAATATATTCTTCCTTCCATTCCATTCAAAATTCTTGAATGTCATTGAAAAGGACTTGACAACATGGAAACAATCAACTAAAAAGAAATACCAAAAATCAATGGGACCATTTATTAAATGAGAAATATGCTGACCCACACAACAATTATTTGTTTACAATTGTTGTTTTTTTTTATTGGAAATATTTAATATTTATTTATTAATACATTACTTTACTGCAAAATCATTCCAAAATATTTAATGAACAAATCAATTTTCTTTGGAAATTGATCGAATTTATTTATTTTACATGAAAATTATGATATAAAAAAAATAGTTAATAAATTACTTCATTATTTAATTATATTAAAAATTAAAAAGCAGATAAATAATAAAAACAAAAATTTCTCTCTTTAATCAAAAAAAATATATGAAAAATAAAATATTTAAATTTATGTTTTTCAGTAACTCTTCTTTATTTTTATAAAATTAAAGTATAAACTTTATTCTTTTAAATAAAATTATTATCTGAAGTAAAATATCATAAATAATTTTAATATTTAAGTTAATAATTTATTATCATAACAATTAAAGAATACCAGTAAATTAGAGATCCTTGTTTGATAAAAAAAAATATTTAAAATATTATAAAAAAAATAAATCATAATACTTTTTTTTTTGTAAAAATAACAAGTTAATTGATCAAAGTTTTTTACAATTCGATATTTGATTAAAAATTATGGGTGTAAATTAATGCATTAAAGTTTGATCTTGAAATTTTAATTTTTTTTAATAATAATTTACATTATATAATAATAATAATAATAATAATAATAATAATAATAATAATAATAAAAGGTTAAATCCGAACTTACTTGAGAAGCATTTATATTATTTTATTAGAGTAAGATGATTTTAAAATTCCAACTCCATGCAATTTCAAAATTCTAGAAATTTCCCAAAATTCTTCATCACGTATGCCACTGATTGACTTTTTTTGTGACCGTTGAAATTATTTAATTATTATTTTAATTTTTATACATCCTAATTCCACCCTCTTCCCTCACCTCAAAGTCCCCACATCCCGATCCGACAGGATTGTGAAAGGATAAATTATAATACCCAACGACCTCCTAAATGGAAATCCGTGATCTTAATGCCCACAAAGAATCCATTCAGAGGGTGTAACCCCCATACTGCGCGGCTATTAAGACTCGAACCATGAACCTCTTCTTACTCAAGTACCAACTGGACGACACCCGTCCGGATCCGAATTCCACCCTTTAAACACACATCTTTGGCCATGTTTTACTATACAATTCCAATTCCAAATATTAAAATAAAAGAACTTACATCCAAATAATTTTATTCTTCTATAATTTCATTATCGTGAATAATAAAATTTCTTTAAAATAAATGCTTTTTTTGGAATTTTTAAAAAATGTTAAAAATCAAAATTTTATTTTGTAAAATTATCATATTTCTTTGAAAAATTATAAAAATCATGAAATTAAAAATATTTATGAAAATAATTTACTATTAAGTTGTAAAAGTATTTAATTTTTTTAATATTATTATAAAATACGAAATATTAATTATGATGGAGAGTCGTGGAGGAATCTCTAATCCAAAGTCATTTTCAGTATTTCCATTTGCTTCTTCCGGTGCTTTCATTCAAACATTAATTTACTAATTTTGCATTTGTGCTCTTTATCACATCAACAAAAAGCACCATTTTTAAAATTTTTATAATTATTCAAATTAATTAAAATTTCAAATTATTTTTAAAAATATAAATAAATTAATATTATTTTCTTTTTGACTTTTATGTACATTAATGTTAAATAATTTAAATTATTAGATTATTTATTATTGAAGGAACGTTGGAATGTCAACGTATTTTATTTTAGAAACACATGGTGTTAAAATCACTCGTCAATTCTTAAATAGATTATGTAAAGTATTTCATTCGTGAGTTATATTTTTTTTTTATTTTAAATCGGATATATTCGTATTTAAAAGAGATGTTCCATAAATATATATACGATCAAATAAATAATTGTATAAACTAACCGATCATATTATATTAATTTTCTTAATCAATCAATTTCTTAAAACTATCTAAAATTACAAATAAGTCAATAACGATGATATTTTTTTCTGATTTCATAATATATAGTTTAATCATAATTAACGGCTGCAACAATAACATTATTGAAATAATTGATAAAAATAATCATCAAAATCCTAAGTTTTACTTTATATTTTAAAATATTATATAATTTTTAAAGATTTTTTAAAATAATAATTTTTCTTAAAGAAAAATAATTGCAATAAAATTATAATATAATAATATATATTATTTTTATTAAATATAATATATATAAAAATTACTATTTATATATTAATAATTAATAATAAATATATATTAAGTAATATATAATATACTTGTTAAGGAGAATATGATTTATCCGAGGCAAGTCGCAGCTCAAGATTCGTCTATGGAGTTTCCTACGCGCTTCCTTGAAGGTTTGGATGTATCCGACCAGCCCGCCGTCATTTGATCACCAGTTGGAAGCGAAGCTCTTTCATACTGGAATTTAAGGTGTTATTCCAGAATCTGTAATAATATTCAAATGAAATTTCAGCACCTGAAGATAATTATCGCTGTTTCAGAATCTTCTTATTTTCGCGGCGATGATGATGACGATGATGACGTCTTTGCCTTGTTGCTGGGTAGGTTCTTGTTGGCTGCTTGATTGAAATCCAAACCTAACAAAAGTTGAATAGAACGCACTTATTTCCCTTTATATATATATATATATATATTATAAAATCATTCAACTTTCATATTCTTTGTATTTTTCTTCCTCTTTCGAAGCCTTTCTAGTGCTTTTCTCCGGCCAGTTCACCGGTTAGACCACTGCCATGAAGCAGCTCAACCGCCTTTGCATAATCTTGCCAGCTGACTTGGATGAAGTTTTACCATACACTGCCCACCACCACAGTCACCATAAACGAACACTTCCTCCTCTCCCGTCCATGAAAGACAACATGAAAACCCACCCCGGCAACCACGGTTGTGGAGCTCGAGCGGTTGCTTTTCTTGGCGATTCCTTGCGCAAATTCTATAACTCAAAATGGGTGAGTTGTTATCATCATCATCACAGACCGTGGAAACAAGTGTCAAGTGGTAGTAACGTGTTTCAGGATCTGGAAGGAATACAGATCGGTGAGAAGGTTAGCGGTGATAATCATAATCCAAGAATTTTCGGTTATTCTGAACTCTATATAGGCTCTAATGGTTTCAGTGAAGATGAAATTCTTGGTAATGGAGGTTTTGGCAAAGTTTATAAAGCAGTTTTACCTAGTGATAATACCGTAGTTGCTGTCAAATGCTTGGCTGAGAAAGGAGAGCAATTTGAGAAGACTTTCGAAGCTGAATTACTTGCAGTGGCAAATCTCCGGCACCGGAATCTTGTCCGGTTAAGAGGATGGTGCGTTCATGAAGACCAGTTACTTCTGGTTTATGATTACATGCCTAACCGAAGCCTTGACAGGGTGCTTTTCCGAAGGGCTGAAAACCTGACAGAAGAGCCGCTTACTTGGGAGAGAAGGAAGAAAATAATTGCTGGCCTTGGAGCTGGATTGCATTATCTCCATGAACAATTGGAGACTCAGATTATTCACAGGGATGTTAAGACGAGCAATGTGATGCTTGACTCCGATTACAACGCCCGTCTTGGCGATTTTGGCCTGGCAAGATGGCTTGAACATGAACTTCAGTATGAAGCCAGGACAAGTTCAGTGAAAAACAACCAGTTTCGCTTGGCAGATACGACTAGAATTGGCGGGACTATTGGTTATTTGCCACCCGAGAGTTTTCAGAAAAGGACTGTTGCTACGGCGAAATCCGATGTTTTCAGCTTTGGAATTGTTGTTCTGGAAGTGGTATCTGGAAGAAGGGCAGTGGATCTTACATACCCAGATGATGAAATCATTTTGCTTGATTGGATCAGAAGGTTGGCAGATGAGGGAAAGGTTTTACAAGCAGGGGATGGTAGGCTCAGAGATGGGTCTTATGCACTTTCTGATGTGGAACAGCTTGTTCATCTTGGACTTCTTTGCACGCTTCATAACCCGCAATTTCGGCCGAACATGAAATGGGTTGTCGAAGTACTTTCTGGCAACATTTCAGGCAAATTGCCTCCTCTTCCATCCTTTCGGTTCCATCCGCCATACATTTCCTTGTCCTCCTCATCGAATACTAGCACAAGCATCACCAACATTAGCGGCACGTTGACTACCTCCACACCTAGCTCCAACACAACATTTATCAGCTCATCGACCTTTGTCACAGCCGTTGGAGAAACTATATATGCAACTGCTGAATCTGGAAATAATGATTCTAGTTCATCTAATACCAGAAGTCATCGCAACGCTCATTTTGTGGTCAAAACTCCCAGAGAAATATCTTACAGGGAACTCGTTTTTGCTACGGATAACTTCTCCGATTCGCACAGGGTAGCAGAAGTGGACTTTGGAACTGCCTACTGTGGAACCCTTGAGGATGGCTACAAAGTCCTGGTGAAGAGGCTTAGTATGACGAAATGCCCCGCTATACGAACTCGATTCTCATCAGAACTCCAAAATTTGGCTAGGCTTCGCCATCGGAATCTAGTACAACTCCGTGGATGGTGTACCGAGCAGGGAGAAATGCTGGTGGTCTATGACGATTCAGCAAGCCGCCTTTTGAGTCACCTTCTTTTCCACCATGATAACAGAATTGGTCATTCTATCCTCCAATGGCGTCATAGATACAACATTATAAAATCACTTGCCTCAGCCATTCTTTATCTTCATGAGGAATGGGATGAACAAGTTATCCACAGAAATATTACCTCTTCTTCCATCATCCTTGACCCGGACATGAATCCGAGACTTGGTAACTTCGCCCTTGCGGAGTTCTTGACAAGAAATGACCATGCCCATAAAGCAGCCAACAACGGAACCAAGTCGGTTCGTGGGATTTTCGGCTACATTTCACCCGAGTACATAAAAAATGGTCAAGCGACCCCAACGGCTGATGTTTATAGTTTTGGTGTGGTCTTGCTGGAGGTAGTCACGGGACAAATGGCAGTAGATTTCCGGCGACCTGAGGTGCTATTGGTTGACAGGGTTCAGAAATTCGAAGAGCAGAAACGACCATTAAAGGAACTGGTTGATATAAGGCTGGATCGTGTGTATGATCACAAGGAAATGATGAGACTGGTGAAACTGGGAATTGCATGTACCAGGTCTAACCCGGAACTAAGACCGAGCATGAGGCAGATCGTAAGAATACTTGACGGCAACGAAGAATTCCTAATCAAAGCAGAACAAAACAAGGAGAGCAGAGAAGAATGGAAAGACCAGAACTATTGTTGCTTATCACTGATAAAGAGAATCCAAGCTTTAGGAATACAATGAGAGAATGCTTGCTTCGTTTTGTTTCTGTAAACTTTGTAAACTACTTAGATGCCTTCTTTTACAGTAGCCTTTAATGTTTTCAGATGTTATTTTCATGATATAGATAAGCTTCAGTTCGGCTCAGGAATTTCATCGTCACAGCTATATCATACGAACATTCAGAATGAACTAAAAATACGCTTAAAATTATAAGATATAACCCAACTAGAAACATCCCAGACTATACAGATCACCGACAATGCAGTTGATTAAGGAAACAGTTAACCCCCAAAAGAGAAACAATTTGATTTCTATTTCCAGGGTGGAAATGGAAATGTCTTGACATTCTTCCTAAAATAACTAATCATCATTTCTGCTTCTTGGCAATGAATCTCCATTACCGTATGAAGGTCTTGTTCTTTTCTTTACTGAAGCAGGCTGAGAACACATTGGAGATACTGGGCTACCAGTTGAATTCGAGCAGCTTTCCACGGAGCAATCACCAATTCGAGCTGGCAGATTCGACGTACTTCTGTTCTCAACAGCTACAGCAAGTTCAGATAGGGAATGCATTTTCACGTTATCAGCCAGGACAATTCCCGGGCATTCATTAGAAACCTTGATTGCTAGTTCAGAGAGCTCTTCCCTGGTAGCTTCAAGACCAGAAACCTGATCGTTCAGAGCTTTACAAGCTTTCTCAAGAATTGATTGAAGGTATTTTCCCTGTACTTCTATGCGGAGTTGAAGTCTACGTTGCACCTGATTATGGTATGACCCTCAAAAAGGTTTTAGATCAACAATAACATTCAAACACTACTTAGAATGAAACGAAATGAATTTGCAAACAATAAATGGAGTTAAAATGAACACTAACCTCCAGCTGCTCATGCAGTCTTCTTTGGACTTCCATTTGTACACGTAAAGCCTCAGTTACCTGGTAGCCACTGTTCGGGAGACAAAATTAAGAGTTGTCAGGATGGAAAGAGTTTGGGCATGTTTGACAGACAACAGGAAAAGACAACATACTCGTTTACAGTTTGTGCAATTATTCCAGACGGTGTCGATGTTGATGAACCTGTATCCAGATTTTCTGCAAGAGACGCTGAGATCCAAATTGCACGAGGTCAGTCATGAAGCATTTCAAGCATTTGCACATTTTCACAAGAAAGCAGATTCTGTTCAGCCAAATTTTGTATTACAGAAGATTATTTATACTATCAATCCCATCACGAAGACAAGATGTCCCTTTTATCATTGAGAAGCTTGTGAAATTGTTTTAATAACATTAAGAGCCTGGAGAGAACCTTCTATTCTGGAAGAATGCATAAAATTTCCATAAAGGTTCAAAAGTTATAAACGCTTGTACCATCTTTGGAGTTACCATTTGAATCCTTGCAAGCCTGCCTTCCCAACCTGTATTTCTGCATGTAATATCACCGAAGATCACGAAAACCGAACAAGCCTACATGGCATAGAAGATAGATATCACTTGATTGATATTCATAACAATATACCTGTAGGTGAGATTTCAAGTGATAAAGAGTGAGACCCTTTACCCCCATTGTTCGCATAATCGTCTTTGGTGTTGCTTCTGCAATTCAAATCAAGACAAAACCAGAATAACGTTGCTCAAAATCCACAAGAATTGTACATTCCTGGATACAACTTCATGATTCACTGGGGAAAGAAGTGGTACACTAACCAAAACTGAGTTCTAAATTTTCAGATGTCTATATGGGTCTAAGTCAGTCATGAAACCACAGCAACAAATGACATTATGTCACTAAACAAGATATCTAAAAGCCCTTACCACAATATCCTTGACAATGGATTATTTAAAATCAGAAATAATCAAGTTGAAAATTCAAGGGGTAAATACACCGTCCACAAAAAGGTTGTTTTACAAGTTTTCGGCACTTTCTAGCTCTCTAAAATTTGGTACTTCTCTAGCTGTTATAGACAAGTAACCAATGCATAATTTGATGTCACCAGAATCTGATAGGAGAGTGGAGAAGCATCTCAGGTCAATAGCAGTATGGATGTGGCTGAAGTAGCTGGTATTACTAGAGCCAGTATCAAACTGCTGGCAACAGGAAGGTGGAGATGGTCCAGTATAGCACGAAAAATAAATGTTTACGATGAAAACCAGCAGAATCAACTCGCATGTAAACAAAATTATGCTTCACAACAGCCAGAAACAGTCAATTAAAAGGTCTTTTAGTGGAAGCAGCCACATTGCACCAACAATCCAGAAAAGTATGCCATACGTTTTGAGAGATAATGATTCAAAACATGCCACTAAAAGGAAGAAGCCATCTACGCAACTTAACTTATGACATTCAAACTTTAAGAGAATAGTTAAACAACACCTTTATCAGAGAACAGTTACAAGCAATCAGAGAACAACAGTGAGTCAAAATCAAGGAAACCCCAAAATAAAGCTGAAGATAATACTTTTCCCAACTTCAGAGATCATACTCGCTTTCAAAAGAAACCTGCGAGGTAATGTTAATTCACAAGGAAGATAATCAATCCTAGTGAAATGTCTACTAACAACAAGAATGATACATAGAACTTCCAATTAACAAGAACCAGTGAATTTCAACTAACAGATTTTTTTTGAGAAAAAAAAAATCTTTAACCTGATCTCTCAAAACCATCATATCTATCAGTTTTGGCAACAGGAAGAATCCATTAATGACCCAGAACGAGGATTGCAGCTAATTAGCTGAAAAAATCATCTTTGAGCACCTAATCTTGGATATTTTTTACTCAGAAATAAACTAATAAACATGAACCGTTATCCGAATAAATGAATTCAGAATCAAATTCAAAAGCAAAAAACTATTAGCTAATAAGCCACATTCTACTTCAACCACACATAAACATAAACATACAACTTCACCAGCCAAAACCAAAACAAAAGAAATAAATAAAGTGTAGAAGAATATTAATACAAGCAAGTAAAAATTTTTTTTTTAAAAAAATAGAAAAGGTAAAAAGGGAAAAAAAAAACGAACTTTCAGGTCCACCCAGTTGAGTAACAGCATCAACAAATCTCTCATGAAGCTCCGCCGTCCACCGGAGTCGAGGCTTCGGATCCGTACTAAGAACTAAACACCCATCGCTAGACAAGTTCGTTCCATCCAAGGGCCCTTGAAAGTCGCCGTGTCCATCCAACGGCAGGGAATGTATTGCCGAGTACATTCTCCTTACCCTTTCTCCGTCGATGAAAGAACGAAAACAAAAATGAAAGAAAAAAGAAGAAGAAGAAGAAGAAGAAGAAGAAGAAGAAGGAAGACACAAGGCAGAAGGATCCGATTCGGGTAACGGCGTCCGGAGCCCCGAAAGAGAGATAAATTAGAGATTAGAAGAGAAATAACAATTTTATATAACACAGTAAAAAAAAAAAAAAACAGAGCAGTTGCTGTGTACGATGGAAAGTGAGAGCGTGTGTTTTAAGACATGCAGAGGTTCAGACAGCGATGTGGCTGATTTGCTGTGTGATGTGTTCTTTTTCCCATTTTTACATTAATTATAAATACCTTCGAACCCCGATTTTAATTTTTTTAGATATTTTATTGCCTACTTGGAATTACTATTAAATATATATTTATTCTAAATTTTTTTTTTATTCAGTTGGAATTAATAGAATTATCATAATTAATAAAAATTGTTTCTTTATTATTAACTGTCAATATTTCAAACTTGAGATAATTAAATTATTTTATGTAATTTTTCTTGAATTGCCATGTCGATATCACATTGCACAGTTGCTTTGGTTTCTAATAATAAAATAAGGAATAGAGGTTATAGTTGTAATTTGCCAGTTATTACTGTTTTCAATATTTTATTGTTTTTACATTAGTAATTTACTACTAATTACCATTTTAATAAAATACTTGAATGACATAAGATTAAATAGAAGTAACTAGCACAGAATTACTCCACTCAAAAACAAGAACAAAGAAGGTACAAGTAGGAAACTGAATTTAACTGCAACAATGGCCATCAAAATTGCTACTGGAAAAAAGAAATTCAGTTCGAAATCAATATTTGATAGGAGCAATAATGTCAAGCTGAGGACCAAGCTTCTCCTCTGCAGTTTTCTCAGCTTTAACCCTAAGCTTTGCCAACTGCTTCTTCCTCTCATACGCCACTTGAGCTCTTTCCTTTCTCTTGCTCTCCAGATCCTACACAAAATTACCGTCAAAAACTTTATGACTCATTCCCTTGCAATAAATCATCATAGAAATACGAAGATGCGAATGAGCAAGTGTGCGAAAAATGAAACAAGAGTTGGTTACAACAGCATGGTAATAAGATATGCAAAATAAAACTACCCACCGTGAACAATGACCTCATTGCTGAAAAAATAAGTGAGGAGATAACAAGATAGTTTCTTTTTTCAAGAAAGATGATAAAGTAACTAATGCACGGGTGATTGTTGTGAATTCGTCTATATGAGATGCTAGCAATCACCAAAAGGGCGTCCGAACATTTAATTTTGGCAGTCAACGATAAAAGGAAGAATTGTGGGATGAATTCAAATATATACAACGAGAACGACGTTGTAAGCTATAAAAGATAAGCCAAGAAGAAGTTGGACAGATATCTGATACCTTGATGGTCTCATAGTGGTTCCATCCAACTTCAGAAGAAAGTCTGCCTAACAAACAATATTTGTGTCCAGCTTGAAGCCTCAACACCCTGAGTTTTACAAAATCCAGCAAGAACAAACATACACTTTAACTAATGAAAGCAACAATAGATTATAGTTCTTCATTGATGTCACCAATTAAAAGACTCACTTGAGAGCATCAGGGATCACCATCCTCTTCATCTTATCATATGGAGGCGGAATACCCTCGTAGACCTTCAGTCGGGCAAGGGCAGCCTCTCCACGCTTAGTCTTGTGGGGGATCATCCTTCCAAAAAAGGAAGAACAAGTTCAGGATATGGATTGGTTCAAGTAATGCAGAAACACACATATGCATCATTTCTACCAGCAATAAAGAATCGAATCTAAATGAAACTGATATCCTTCAACCAACTACATCGAATCTAAATAATCTTACCGACAAACACTAAGGTAGTGATTGGTTCAAATGAATTTTCACGAATTTCATGGAACTCGTTTGTAAATAAAGTAAATATGTTTGGTTCCAAATAATTTTGAAGATTTTATGCTAAAATCATCGATGACAATTTATTTGCTCAGTTACAAATGAAATGAGCTCTTCAACAAAATTCATCCAAACAAAGCCAAGGGTCTAAACATTTCCATCTTCCAAGGGTCTAAATCAAGTCTGGAAGAAGTTTATTCTCTAATGACCTGATTCCGTTTAACCCATAACATTCTTTATAATCTAAATATTTAACAGAGATAATATCAATCAAATGTAAATCTGAACTACTAGAACAAACAACAGATCTAAATAACTAAATTTCCCAAAAATAGAACCCGGGTTTTTGTTCTCTAACAATCCAAATCCACCAATCTAAATAAAATGCAATAAGACGATCAAAATCCAACTGAAATGAACAAAAAAACCTCACCCACGAATGGTCCGCCAGAGGATCTTAGAAGGAGCACGAAAATGAATAGGACCATGAGAAGGTTTAGTATTCATGCGTTTACGCAGGAATCTCATGTACTTCATTTTCTGCCTAACTAAACCACCAGACATACAAATCTCCTCGCACCTAACAACTACAACTTTCTGGCCATTCAATAACTCTTTCGCTATGATCGATGCTAGCCTTCCTAGCATGTGGTGCCTTGCATCCACCACCACTCTCTTCGCGCAGATCCCTGATCCTGACACCATTGCTTCCTCTCCGTCTCGGCCTAGCGGCTGCTGGTAATGGTGTGACAGATTAATGGCGATAAAAGAAGAGAGAGTGAGGGTTTTTGTGATTATATGGGTTTCGTTCAAGATTATGGATTTGGGCTTCTGCTTCATCATGTTGTCAAGCCCATTAAACCCCATATATTTACCATCCTTTAAAAAAAAAATTATTTTTTATATTTATTTTTGTTTCTCTACCTATTTTTTATTAATTTTATTTTTCTTGATTAAATATAATAAGTATAATTTATTCAAAGGATTATCATGGTTCCAAAATTTATAACTTGACTTTTAGGTTTTTTTAAACTTTTAAAATAGAATTGTTGTATCTAATAATTAATTTGTATCTCGTTTTAATTAATTTTAAATTAATTTAATTTTAATTCAAGAATATTATTATAAAAAATAAAAAATATATTAAGTTATTTTTAACAACAAATGTTTGATATTTTCATTAATCAAATATTATTTTTCTTTGATAAATTATTTGACTTTTAATAACTTTAATAGTTTTCATTAAAAATAATTATTTCAAGTGGCTTTTAATATTTAATTTATTTTTATATTATTTTAAATTAAATAATTAATTAAAATATTAATTTTTCTAAATATTTCAACTTCAAAATACTATGTAAACAATTAATTATTAACGGTTAATTTATATAAAAGCTAGTCATTAAAAAAAGAGACTACTAGCTATTTTTTATTAATTTATCCTAAATATAAATCGGATTTAATCACATGTTGTTATCTAGTCTATTGGAGATGTACCAATAATTACAGAAAGAGAAAAGTACCCACTAAATGATATTTTATTATTATTAATATTATCATTATTTGGCTTTTTACTTATATGTAAAAAATAAATAATTTTTTATTAGAGATTGATATTTAATTTAAATTATTTCATTTTTAAAATTTAAAATCCAATCATTTAAAGAAATCCAAGTTGTTTACCATTTATATTATTATGATGGCAAAATAAATAAATAAATAAATTTTTTCAGAAAAACACTATATTTTCAAAACTGGTACATGCAAGTTGAGTTCGTAAATTTGCATGAAGCATGATTGTAATACGTGATTGGTTCCAACAAACCCTAATAAGTGGTCTTGCATGGTTTTTATTGCAATAATCAATGCATAGAAGGAGGACAGTTGGACCAATAAATTCCTTTGTCTAAAGAGAGATGAACCACATTTACTCGTTCAATTACTTCACTGTCTCCTGTGTATATAATATTATAATTATATATATTCGTGTATGTATATAACCCATCATCTATATAGTTGCGTTGCAGGAAGAGAGGGGTAGAGACGCCATAGTTGCTTCTTTGAAAATAATTAATGGGTGTTAGTTACTTTCATAGTTTAGTGGCTGCTTTCTTGCTGTGCTCTGTTTCAAGGGTTTTAGTGTTGGCTGATAGTGAAGATGATGATAAGCATTTGCTTTTGCATGGCCCTTTGGTGAAAGGATTTCGACATGGTGGTCTAGGAGGTGGTGTTGGAGGTGGTTTTGGCGGTGGGGTAGGTGGAGGTGTTGGTTTTGGAGGTGGAGCTGGTGGTGGACTTGGTAGTGGAGGAGGCGGAGGTCTAGGTGGCGGTGGAGGTCTTGGGGGTGGAGGGGGTGGAGGTCTAGGTGGTGGTGGAGGCCTTGGGGGTGGAGGGGGTGGAGGTCTAGGTGGTGGTGGAGGTCTTGGAGGTGGAGGAGGTGGAGGTTTAGGTGGAGGTGGAGGTCTTGGGGGTGGAGGTCTAGGTGGAGGTGGAGGACTTGGTGGTGGTGGAGGTTTAGGTGGAGGTGGCGGCCTTGGTGGTGGTATTGGGCATGGTGGTGGCTTAGGTGGTGGTGGTGGTCTAGGCGGTGGACATGGTGGAGGTTTAGGAGGTGGCATTGGACATGGTGGTGGTTTAGGAGGTGGCATTGGACATGGTGGTGGCCTAGGTGGCGGAGGCGGCCTTGGTGGTGGACATGGTGGCGGCTTAGGGGGGGGCATTGGACATGGTGGTGGCCTGGGTGGCGGAGGCGGCCTTGGTGGTGGACATGGTGGCGGGTTAGGGGGTGGCATTGGACATGGTGGTGGCCTGGGCGGTGGAGGCGGCCTAGGTGGAGGACATGGTGGCGGATTAGGCGGTGGCATTGGGCATGGTGGTGGTCTAGGTGGTGGTATTGGTCATGGTGGAGGGTTGGGAGGTGGTGGAGGGTTGGGAGGCGGTGGAGGCCTAGGTGGTGGTGCAGGTGGGGGAGGTGGAGGAGGCTTAGGTGGTGGTGTAGGTGGAGGTATTGGTGGTGGTGGAGGCTTCGGAGGAGGAGGAGGTGGTGGTGTTGGTGTTGGGTTTGGCGGTGGAGGTGGAGGTGGAGGTGGTTTTGGTGGTGGCGGGCACTGAACATGACAAAGTTAATTACATTGCAAAAATTGCCACTCGTATGAACTTGTTAAAATATGGATATGAGCATGTGGATTTTGTTGTATTATGGTTTGTTTGGAAGCTTTTAAGACAATTAGGTTAATGTCTTCCCTCGTTATTGCTCATTGTAAATTTATATCTATATCCGTAGGATTTGCTTCAAGTAATTATTATCTTTCTTCATTGTTAAAATTGAAGATACGCCAAACCAAACCAACCCTCCTTCTAAACCATATAACCAATTATACTATTTCATCTTTTTTCTTTAACCAAAAATACACACACCTAACGTAATTAATTTCACCAGACCAATCCACGTGTCCCGAGTTCAATTCTCAAGTGCGGTATTTTATTACGTTATTTTTAACTAAATAACAGATACATGTGGTAATAATATTTTTACTAATATTCAATAAATAACTTATATTGGAAGTATATATATATTATAAACAAAATATTTGAATATATTTTTATGTGGATATGTAAATAAAATATTCATATGCATTGATTTGATTATGGTTGATCAACTGAAATTAATTGATAATTATTATCAATTTAATTAATAATGATAAATTATGATTAATAAATTATCATATAATTAGTTTTAATTATTTTGTTAAAATAGAATTATGAATGGAACCTTGAAATATATGGCCCAATTAGACCTACAGAAATCCCCAGTCCACAATAATTTGCAGCCTCACAAAACAACGTCGTTTCGAACTTTGTATCAAAACGGCGTCGATTCTTCTCCTTCACGAACTAACGAAATTTCCACTGTCCTCTTCCCATCATCATATCATCTGTGTCCAGAAACCATAGATCTCTCTCTCCCCTTCGCTCTCTGTGGAGACAAAATGGATTTTCAAATACGCAGCGTTCTGAATATGCTCATCATCTCTTCTCTTCTCTATTCACTAGCTGTGGTGAATTGCTTTTTTCTTAAACATTTTTATAATCTAATTCTGATCGAACAATCAAACAACTTGATTCGATTTTATTTGATTTGATCATGCTGTTAGGCTGAAGAAAGCACTGGATCAATTCTCTTCATCGACAGTTACAATCGACAGTATCTTCGATCTCCTTCGGCTAGCAACAACAACGTCGTTCAGGTTCATTCAAATTGCTTGATGAGAAGTTTCAAATCGATTTTTTTAAAAATTTTTAGGATTTCGTATTTTTTTCTCCTTATATATCTAGGATATTATTGTTCATTAGCAAAATGGTTTCGATTTCAGTCTGGCTCAATGACGCCAACAGAAGCTGGTGCTTCTGTCTCTGTCTTGCTTGGCTTGGTGCCGCCGGCTACACTTTCAGCTGCTGGTTCATCGAAGGTTAAGTATTTGCAAATTAAAATATCGATTTTTTTCTTTTATTTCTCTGAAGTTATTTTCAGTTTGGAATTGCATTAGAGTTTTTTTTTTTGTTAAATGACAATATTATTTCGTTTTGCAGTTGAATGAAATTCTGATGCCAAATCCATTTGATAGACCTGGCGCTGTTTTCATGGTGGAAGTCACTGGAATCAGTGGTCGTTTCTTTTAGCTTCTAAATTGAATTCTTTAATGTTATTTACTCTTTGTTTCTTTGTTTTTCCGCTAAATATATATTGTTTTTTTTTTCTTTAATGTAGATTTGATCACCTCAGAAAATTCCATGTTTCGCAATGTCCTTAAAATCAAAATTGCCCCTGATTCTGAGAAAGCTCAAGTTGAACTTCCAGGTACCCATTCTTCTTTAGGATCGGGTTCTAGCTCGTATCCGTTTGATTTTGGATTATATGATTGTGATATTAATTTCTCGCCAATATTTGTTTTTCATTTTTATTACATCTTTTGCAGGCGGACAAGTCTCTGTGGTTTCATTAGATGAGAAATTAGAAGATTTTACTGATAAGGAACTAAGTGGCTTGGTAAGTTGTAACTCATATTCCCCTTTCTCTTTCAATGTGCAACTGTTGTTAACTTGTTTTTTTTATTAATTTTTTTTATGTAGGCATCTTGGTTGGGTGGATCTTATATTGCTAATGAATTGGAATCAGTAAATGGATATTTGGTCATCCCCTTGGCTAGTGGTGCCAATTTTAAGCTTTATATGTCAAAGGTTTTTTTTTTTTTTGTCTATTACTTGTAACTTCATTGAATTCTGCATTTAAGTCCTTGGTTTTTTATTATGTTATTTTAATTAAATATTTATTGCTTGCAGGAAGCAGATCGAGTGTTCATAGCAAGCCTGCTTGTTTTGTTCCACAATAGTAGGAGAGCAATAGAAATGAATGAGGATCTATCACAATCTATTCAAAGACCTGCAGAGTTAATAATGGGGAGTTTCCACGGCATTAAGGTGATGTTACCTTAATGTTTTAATGAATTATACTAATTAAGATGGAAAATGTTTGTATAGTTTCTTGGTCCTTGTATTTCACCTCGTCATTAACATATATTTGTCGGTGTATTGAAAGTGCTTTATTGTGTTATTCTGTAAATTTGGAAGGTGATCTCTTTTTCCAATGCTAACATTAGTTTCTTGATTACAATGTTCTGTACTTCAGGCTCTGCAAGAGCAATATGGACATGAAGTTGTGCAGCAAGGACTGGAGATATTGCTTACTACACTGTCTAAAATGCTTGATTCATTCCAAGCGGCATACAATGGTTGGTTATCTTACTTTCATGAATGACCACATGATGTTGTTCTTAAGCTAAAAGTAGAACATTGCTGTTATGCTAATTTAAATTAAAGGTTATCGGGGCTTCAATTTTATTGATCTTTCTCATTCCCCCTCGCCGTGCAATTGACACAAAGGCCACTCCCTTCTGCACCTTGGTTTGCAATACTGTCAATGGCATAAATATGTTGAATGAAAATAACCTTTTGGCTTTTTTTTCCTCAATAAAAAAGGATGATTTTGTGGCTTGTGATGTTTTTCTCATTATCATTTATTTAAAGTAAAAGTTATTTTTCCATATGTACAGCTTGTGTTCATGACAAGCATATGCTATTATTTGCTAGCAATCATTGTTTTCATTTTGATGTCTCAGCTAAAATTTGGGTGATGTTTCCAATTCTGCAATGATAATTGGCAGGTCAAATTGTTGGAGTTATCATCTGTCATGAAATATCTACTACAGAATCAGAGAAATTGTTGGATGTGGTATTGACATCTTGGCCATCTGCACGTTGGTTGGCTGGGACTGAAGGTACAAAGGCAACTAATGCAACACTTGCAGAAATTGCATTGGTTAGAAAGACCCTTGCTTGGTTAACAGGAATTATTCTTCTCATTGCTACCTTGTTAGGGGTAAGAACTAAGATCCTACAAAATATGTGCAACTTTTTGCCTTTTCTCCTCTTTCTTCCCCTAAAAAATTTACGTGCGGTTGTCTTACAAAAGCAGCTGACCTGAAAAGTTACTGATTAGTAACAATTCTTTCTTTTCCCTCCACCCCACATTTCACAATTTATTATATTTCTGGAGAATGAAGAACTGGGTGTATTTTGTAGGAAATATATTCAGGTGCCTTACTAAGAAGATTGTATTAGGAAAATGAGATAACTAATCATTTGGATTTCGAAGAGAGTGGGAGAGATAATCATAAAGTTGTGGTTAGCTTGCTGATATTATCATAGTAATATAACAAGCCTTGTCTTGCTAGATGGCGCAAGTTATCTTTCCATTTCTCAAATTTAATTTCCTTCACATGAGGATCTGCATTCTTTGACAAAATTGACACGGAAATTATCCGCACTACCCCTCATGCTGTGTGCGTTTTATAATGCTTAGCGTCAGAATGCATTTAAATAGAATCATAGAAAGTGCAAGATCTTGTATATATATGCTGGTGATGTGTATGAATTTAATTCTGGTTGTAGCAGGAAGTAGGAGGTTAAGCAAAGATCTTAGCTGAGAGTTAGGTTCAATAGAAAATTTGCAGATCATATTAAAATATAGTAATGTCGAGAGCATGTGTAACTTGTTTACATTCTCTTTACGCTTGCATAGGTATATTTTTGTTTTTTTGACTGATATAACTGCTCGTATAAATGGTTTTTCATCCTTATTATGCATATGTACAAACCTATCAGGAAGACCATTTAAAGATTTGTCTTTGGATTAAATTCATAATGCTCTCTAAAAAGAATTGAGCACCTTTGCTGATTGTTTCTTCCATTTGGCCTGCAGATATGCATGCTGCTTAATATGCCACTCACAAGGGACACCCTTCTCTACTCCAATGTGAAACTTGACTAAAGCTGATTCAGTTAATCTCTCTTCTGCTAGAAGTTGTGCAGGATGGAATCAGGTCTTCTTGTGAACAAGAGTGATTGTAGATTTTTTTTTCCTATTATTATCATGGCTGTTTCGTTGTTGTGACGCTCATTCCTCGATCATTACATGATATCGAGCAGATTGCTCTGCAGAATCAGGTGCGCTTTATCTGAAAATGCTGGACTACTAAACCAAAGAGAATATCGAAGCCTTAGTGGTTGATTAAATTGCCGTTTTTTTGTTCTGTATTGTACTGTGGTCACAGCGCAATGACATGCGAAACGAAAGATCTATAGTTTATTGCTTGATAGATTGTCACAATGTGCATTTATTAAATAATTTTGAACAGTAATTTGCTTGTATCTTATAATTCAAATTCTAGTGTTCAATTATTGGTATGGTTTTCCATGTTTTTTAATAAAGAAAGTAGGTGGATTGCTTTCTGATATTTCTGGCTGTTGTTTTTGAACATGTAAATGTTTTTCTATTAGATTTTAAGTACTATCAGCCTGAATGGAGGAACCTGTTTCCTCGACAGCTGTTGCTCGAGCCACTGGATTCAGGCTCGAAAGGCTGAATGTATTGTTTTGAAGTTAGCTCCGCCCAAAGGTTGTTCCTCTCCCCTTCACTAGGGGACGCTGGCTTGGTTACCATTTCCTCAAATCGTGCACTGAAAGGCTAACCCACGGTTCTAGACCACAACTGACAATTCAAAACATTGGTAAAGCAGCATAGCGTCTTCACTTTTGTTTGGGTGGGTTTGGGCCTGTTTGAATTGGAAGGAGAACCAATTTGGAACCCGCAGGGACTAGATCCATGAACTGGCCCGGAATACTATTCTGAGCTTGCTAGCTGAAGCGGTTCTGTTCTGATCTGGAACAAAAACTAGCAAAAATTGAAGTATCTTGGTCCTTATCTCATGGATTGATCTAGAATTCAATTTTATTCTTTTACGAAAAATAAAATTGATATGTCGTGATTGTGTTGATTAGAATTTAGAGGAGCGAAGATGTGTCTTATTGAATGATCTTGTAGTAGGAGGTGGTGTTGTTATGGGTGGAGTTAATTATGAGCATCTGAAAGTAGCAAAAGACGCATTCCATGTTATACTGCCAGACTACTCAAAAGAAAGCCTCTGGCAGTCGTTTACCAAATGAACCGTTAACCGTTGGAATGTGGTGGTACGAATATCATTGGTGCCAAGGTAATTCACATAGAAGAAGGGCATTTATCCTTCAAAAAAGATGGAAAGAAAAAAGAAAAAGGCTTTCATCTAATGACTATTCTCCTGAAAATATAATTAGAATGTCACATGATCAAATTTTCGTTAAAAAAATGAGTACTGCTTTAAAGCATAATTCATAAAATTATTTAATTTTAATTTTATGAAAATTTTTTTAAAAAATCAAATAATGTTGACTTAGAATTTTAATGAAGTTCAAGTATTGGAAAAATAAATAAATAACAGTATAGCATTTTTCTTGTAAAATGTTTTAAACTACAAGTATAATAATAAATAGAAATTTTGAACTTATTACTGGGAAGTAATTTTTGAATTATAAAAATAAATTAATTGATGTAAATTATGTCATTAAACAAACTTTAGTGTTGAAAAACTAAATTAAGTAACAAATCAAAACCCCTCTTAGCTGAGATATGTTGGTTATTGTTAGGGTGGAGACCAGCAGACTTCAATTTCAGTTATTTGAGTTGATTTCTTTCACAAGCAAGTATTCGATGGAGACCAAGCAATCAGCAGCAATCGTGTTACCATTTCTATATATAAAACATATAAATGTATATTATGTAGTGCTATAAAGGGTTGATTCCAATAAAATGCAGTTTGTTGCACACGAAAAATGCACGAGGACTCGAGCAACAGCTGCGAGACGGGGCGAGGCAACGCAAGCTTGATTACATCAGAAAGGAAACTGAATGGGCATCATTATATCAATGAACAACACACGTTAGACCTCCCTACCAACACCATTCTGACTGTTACTGATGTATTATTATTGATGATTCTTTTATTGAGGAGCATATTAACCACCAGGCATCTGCTCTTTAATATTGAGCTTGGAATCCCCTGGGAACCAAGTCATACTCGCCAACTGAGTTCCGCTTCGATGACTCTAGAGATTTGTCTTTGGCTTGTTACTTGAATTAACACGCCTGGTGAGTGAACGCATGGTCACAAATTCCTCAGCAGAAGAAGGGTGGATACCAACCTGATGAACAAGGACAAACCACAAATAAGTAAATGCAAGATACAGCTTTGGGGTAAGAGTGATGTTATTTTTTTCTTACAAGCAATGATCGACATTATTTTCTGGAGAATGTCTTGAAAATAAATCATGAGCGCCAGTTTTTACGCTGGACTTGTAAAGCAAAAGGCTTACCGTGCTATCGAATTGCTTCTTTGTTGCCCCACACTTTAATGCTACTGCCATTCCCTGGAAAAGAATACAAAAACCATGATTGGACTGAATTTAGAACAGAGATGTTCCTTACTCATCTTTTCTGAATGGCATGTGTTTCTTAAGAACTATTATAGGAATTCCATATTTTCCCTCTTTTCATTTTTAAGTCGGATATTCAAGACTTATAGTCCCTCCATTTCATTTTAATAGTCTAATTTAGCTATCTCACCAATATTAAGAAAATTATTTCTGTATGTTGTTTTCCTAATTAAATAATACATAAGGATGAAGTTATCAAGTTTGTAGTAATCAAAGAAATATTTATTGCAGAATGTTTTTACCTTATTAGTTTAAGTAGACAATTATTTTGAAGCAAAAATATTTTCTAAAGACGGAGGGAGTACTCAAATTCTATGCAAGTCACATAATTTTTATGCATAGAAACGACTTATTTCCAGAAGGTGATATAATCCGTATACTGCACGAACAGAAAGGCATAACATTTAGAATGAAGCTCTAGTTGTGTGTGATAACAAGTCCCAACAACTATTGGATGCAGTAACCAAGAAATCTAAACAGAAGAAAAGAGTTCATTTGTTGATTATCAGAAGCTTCTTGTTCTGAATGATAATTGAACAGGGACCAAGAGAAAACTGTAGCATATATAAGATGATTTAGTTCAATCAGAAGATACCTTACAACATTAGATAAGATAAGGGAAAACTTACCTGCACAATTTCAGGAGCATCAGGCCCACACATGGAAACTCCAAGAACTTTATCTGTCTCAGAATCGACAAGAAGTTTCATCACTGTCTTCTCTGTCCGTCTAGAGCGAAAAAAAAAAACAAAGCAAATTGAAAATGCTATGAGAACCAAGCTCTGAGATGCTCATGTAATATGTAATTAGTAGTCACAGAGAAGACTCGAAATTAACCAAGGCAATCATAATTTATATTAGCATTATATGACACTGAAAAAACGGATATCCATTTTCAGAGAGAATTTAAACCCAGCCAGCTTTCATATTCAACGTATCTATTTGTTTCATGCTTATCTCGCATGCAGCATTCTCAATTAATTTTTTCATGGCGCTGATAACATATTTCGTGAAAAAAAGAAATAAAAATCACAGGACATACCCAGATATAGTGTTTTTCATAGGATTGAAGGATGACGTGAAGACCAATAAATCACCATTTACTTTCTCTATTGCCTGCTCTTCACTGAAGCCCACTACAGACAAAGGTGGGATGCTGTAAAGCAGCCAACCACATTTCATTCATTCATGAATAGGAACTCCACATTTTGATTTCAGTGCAAAACTTACATAATATACTTTATTAGCCAATTTTGATAATAAATTTTGTAAGGATAAACAGAACCTACAGTGTCTGAAAGAGAAATAAATGGTTTACCAAAATACAGCACATGGAACATGGTTATAATCTGGTCTGCACGACTCCCCACCAAAAACAGTTTTCTGCAGGCAGTAGACAAGTAAAGCATTAAAATCATACCATTTATTTAATGGAAACTTGACAAAGAAATGAAACCAATTCCCCGTGAAACACGTACTGCAAAGCATGTTCCCTCCATTAAAGCCACAGGAGTAAGATTCATTCGGTTCGTTACATCACCAATAGCCCATATACTAGGTATGTTAGTGCGCGAGTACTCATCAACCTGGACAAGCGAGCAAATGAGACAACAAATTATGGCCTTCAGCAATGTAGAGCTTATTCTGTATGAGATGGTGCATATGCAAGGTCGCTGTCACACTATGGTGGACAAATCATTTGAAATGGATGAAAATTGAAACTAGCAACTACTATTGTAGTGAATAAAAACGGACAGATCAAGCATGCACAAGTTTCCATACAGCTGGATAACTTGATTTGGTGTTTTCACTACCATTTCCACTCATAACTGGACAGAGGAACCAGCAAAAATACATATCGATGCCCAGGTGGGTCATTCAAAAACACAAATCCTTCCTTGGAAACACACAATTTTCCACACAAATTCATAAGGTCAACACCTCAATAATGGTACTGACAATGAAACGAGAAAACTTTCCCTTATAGCTAATGACATGTGGAGAACATGAAATTACCAACTGCATTTTTGGGCATAGAAAAATTCATCCACGTAGGAGACCAACTAATTTACAAATCTACCTCTCACTCATGCACTTAATTATAAGTTATAACAAATATAGCAAGTGAGAACCAATAACAAAAGAAAATAAAGCACTGCACCTTGATAGCTCCTATAGGATCAAGCTCCACACC
>CANYBF010696457.1:0-27952 GCA_948192965.1 Dalechampia spathulata
ACATAACTTCACGTACTGATTACTACTAAATAAAATAATTTAAAATACTTGTTTAACCAATTAATTCACCCACAATCCTGACTTAGCTTAATGCAAAATATTGTACTATCACTAATTAACGTAATTAATAATAGCACTTCATCATGACCTAAGGCTTTAAGCATGGTAATTTATCAATTTAAATGTCCATGCATTTAACCATTCTACAATAAAATAAAATAAATTTCTATTCACCACAAATTCACAGATTATGCAATAAAATGTCCAAGCTACGTGTGTGCAGGCGTGACATGAAATCTCAAAGAAGGTAAAACTATTTATAGTGGTTTAACACAATCTTTACCTATGTCTACTTGTCTAAGCGGCCATATAAGTTTCCATTATCTTTTTCAAGATTACATAAATTGGTTCTTCAATCAAGAACTAAAACTTTAGTGTTTTCAAGATTTACACTTAAATTTTTATAATCAATGTCGATCTCATAAAAAAATCTCTCAATTTATAATAATAAACATCAATTGATTTTTTTCATCAATCCACAATAGAGATAATAAAGTATTACAACAATAAAGAGCTCAAAGGTTGAATAAATGAGAAAAGAGTGTAATTAATAACAATAAATAAGTTACTTGCTTGTTAGTAACATCTTTTAGCAATAAATGCTTTTATTTTGCTATAGATATATGTTACTAATATAATAAATGCATTTTGAGCCATTATAGATTATTTTAAAATATTACGAAAAAAATCAATCTATAACTCACGTAGTACCTACTGTAAAATACTAATTTGATTCGAGGAAAATATGCAAGTTTGACAATAACATATGGTATAGTCGTATGAATAATGTGATATGGTCGTGTGGGTATCTATTGTAACTCAAAATACACTATCATAAAACCTTTTAAAGTGATTTTAGTAGGATGTGGTATAAGTTTATAAGAATAATATAATTGTACTATTACTTGCTGGAATAAAGAAAAATATTTATAAACATCAAAAAACCAATAAAGGAGAAATTAATAATCTTAACATAAGGGTTAAAGTTAATGTTAAGGAATTTGTCTCGAAAAATATATGAGATGGACATGGAGAACCATCCACGGAACAAGGAATAGGAATTGTAGTTTGGATCTTAAAGAACTGTAACTTTTTTGTGTATTGTATTATAATATATTATTAGATTCATATTTTTATATAACAAAATAAATAAATAAATAATATCATATATTAATTTTATATTTATTAATTCTTTTACATAATCATTCAATTATATTATAATTATATAAAATCATTATAATATTATTATTTTAATTTTTATTTCAACAATAATATTAATTTTTAAAAAATAATAATTCTTAATTAATAAATAAATAAAATTTAAATATTGAAGAAACATGCATATTTTCTAGTGTGCTTGGCGATGGGAGGACGGGTGGCACTGGTATTGACGTGTAGGCGGTGCCTTAAATATATCTGTTGCTAAAATTCAAAATCTGCTGTTAAAAATCTGGTTACAATATATTCCCTTCTTTTTATCTATATATAAATTTAAAATTTAATAATTTTTTTAAAAAATATTTTTATTTATTTTTATTAAAATTTTTTGAAAGATTAAATATATTGATATCAATATTAAATTTATTTAAAAGAATTTATAAATAAAGATGAAAAGAAATTTAAAATCTTAAAAATTATATTTATAATTAATGATAGATTAAAATTAAAAATTATTTTTAAAAATTATATAAAATTATTAAAGTGATAAATATTATGAGATAAATATTTTTTTTCTAAAATGATAATTAATTTAAATTAATTTAAAATAAAGGGAGTAACATTATTTGTCAATAAAAATCCGAAACAAATAAATAAATCTGAATACGCATTTAAATATATTGATATCAAAAATCAATCAAATATAGTTTTATTAATTAATGTATCTTAAATATATATTTAAGTTTATGAATTTATATTATGATGAATTGATTTTTTAAAATTAGCTTAAAAAAATAGGTTAACAACTTAATTAATAATTCATTATGTTTCTATTTATAAATTAAAATAAAATTAATGAAAGAATAACTCTTTTATTTTATTTATAAAATTATGCTATTACATTTCAAATGATAAAAATTATAGAATTACGTTTAAAAATATTTTTTCATTTTAGTTAATTATTAATTATAATAATACATTATTCTAATTTAAAAATTATATACATTTTTCCATCTTATTTACAAACTACATAAACTTTAACATATTCTTATTATTTAACTAAAAATATATTTTAAATTTTTAAAAAATATTTTATAAATCTTATCGCAAACTTGTAATTATATGATTGCATTCGTTTAAATGTAACAATGGAGCTTGATAATCACTCATTTCCCTACTTACAAATTATTTTCTTAGTGAAAGGTGACTTTGGGTTGGGCTGGGTCTAAAATTTTCCACTGTAGATGAGCTTTATACAATGAAAATTCATCTAAATTGTTTATCACTATCTCAATTTTCTATAGTTTATCACTGTCTCAGTTTTCTATAGTACTCGAAATCAAAATTCATGAGAACCCATCAAACTTAAACAACTCTTTCCTTGAGGAAATATGTTAACAGTTGATTATCATTATTTCATATAAATTGCTTTAAACTATCTTAAATATAAGCTTGGGATTATTTAAA
The DNA here is from genome assembly GCA_948192965.1 of Dalechampia spathulata. NCBI lineage: Eukaryota > Viridiplantae > Streptophyta > Magnoliopsida > Malpighiales > Euphorbiaceae > Dalechampia > Dalechampia spathulata. Next base: position 2,686 of record CANYBF010696457.1, read on the forward strand.
TGATTTTGCATGGTAAGTCGTTATGTTTAAGAATGATTCAAATACATTTTAAGGATTCAAACTACGATGTAAAGATCACGATTTTTTTCAATTTCAGTTATGTTTATATCTCAAAAATCGGTTTGAATGATAAGTTTTGGATATGTCAAGTTGAGTTGGAGGAGATCATATGAGAACAACCCATCAATGAAAACAATGTGATTTAATATAATGAAGGATGGTATAAAGACGTCATTTTGTGAATACTCTTCACTACTATACTTTGACTTTAAAATAGCCTAATCTCATGTCAAAATACTTGTATGCATGAGTCCAATAACGAAAAGAGTCCAATGTGGGGGCCATCTAATTAATGTCTATATACATAATTATATGAAAGGTTTTCCAAAAAAAACAAAAAAACAAAAAATAATGTTTATTGTCGGTACTACGACCCTTTTGGCTTTCATTAGTTTTTGCATATTCATTCTTGAATTCTTCCATCATAATTGATAAACAAAGTTTCACGTAAAGCATCACTTTTGGGTCTTACCTCTTAATTATCTCCTATGTGTTGAGATTATATCTAACCCCTATCCTACACGCCTCCAATTAATAGAATAACATAATATTTTGGTATTTATATGTACTTTATATTACTAGCATTTGCTCATATGTATTATATATTGAAATCCGAAGTGTGGATGACAACACAAGAATCAAAAGAGAATTGAAGAGATGGAAAGAAATGAAAACACAAGAAATTTAAAGTGGTTCGGCCAACAAATATCTACATCCACTTACTCAAGCAAACAACTTAGGTTTCCACTACTCAATACACAAATACAACAAATAATTCTTCAACAAGAATTCAATCCTAAGTATTTTCCCAAGGCTCACTCTTAAACCCTTACAACAAGTGTTTTCCCAATGCTCACACTAAACCTCACTCAAGAAATCAAGAAAATACTTCAATAATACATCAATATGTATTTAACAAAGAAAATAATGTTTGTAAATTGATTTTCTACCTTCAATAAGGTTAATCTACACTTATATAAGCTATTCTAAGCTTATATGATCATTGGGAATGTATTAAATGCAAAATAGAGCTGTTATACAACTTTTTCAAAAATGCTAAAAAATATGTATTTCGACCCGTACGATCGTATGCCCGTACGACATCCAAAAAATGATGCCAAAACATCACGTACCATCGTACCACAAAGTGGTATGCCTGTACCAAACTTTCTAGACATTTTTTCACTCCATACGACCTCTTTGCACGCCCGTATGGCTTAGAAAATCAAACGATACGCCCGTATCGCACCAAAAACACTGATAAACAAAATTTCTGAGAGCACTGGTACAACCGTACCATCCATTGGTACGCCCGTATCAAAACAGGTACACCCAGAATAAGCTTAAAACATTCAAAATTTCAATAATTTTCATAAAATATTGTTTGTTTAACATCAAAATTAAAATCAAGGACCCTCAAGGTCCAATATATGTTAATACATATTATTTCACTTATTATCAATTATAATTTTTTAATTATAAAATAATTATATACTTATACAATGACAATTCTAATTATAATAAAAATAAGCTGTTGAATCCTAACTTTTAGTACTATTTTTTACTTTAAGATATATATCATAATATTATAATATATTAAAAGAAGAAAGAGGATAAAGGAAAATATAAATCTATATTTCATTTAAATTTTTGAAAAATCTAATTTTTAATCTAATTATATATAAAAAATTGTTTTTTATTTAAAAGAATTCTATTTAGTGTCATATATAAGTACTAATTTTTGCCTATCTAAAATAAATATAAAAAATTAAATAATAATAGTTTTAATTTATAAAAATTAATTTTATTTAATTTTATATAAAATAGTAATAAATATAAAACTAAATAGTAATAGTTTTAAAATTAATTTTCATTTAATTTTATAGAAAATAGTGACAATTTTAATTTATGAAAGTTATCTTTCATCTAATTTTGTATAAAATAAAATAAAATAGTAATAGTTTTAATTTTTAAAAGTAATTAATTTTATGTAAAATATAAATAGTTTTAATTTTTAAAATTAATTAATTTTTATCTAATTTTATATAAATAATAATGATTTTAATTTGTAAAAACTAAACTTAACCTAATTTTATAAAAAATAATGGATAAAAAGTTATTAATTTTAGTAGATAAAAATTTATTAATTTTAGTGAAAATATTTTTATGTAAAATAATAATATTAAATTTATTGTATTTTAAAATTAATTTTGAAGTTAGTTTAAAGTTTTCAAATCAATATAAATAAATAATAAATAATTACTCATATAAAATATTTTGCTAATCAATTAAATTTGAATATATAATTACCAAAGAATTATATTTAAAATTGAATATAAATACTGAAATTCCTGGAAGCGCTGGCAACACGTGTGATTTATAGTGGTTCGGTTAACTCTTGCCTACGTCCACTTTCTCCTAAGTCTCAACTTAGGGTTCCACTAAAATTCAATCTATTACAAAGAGGGATTCACAAATGAATCCAATCCCTAGTGTTTTCAAGGCTTACACTCTAACCTTTACAATCTCAATCCTTACAATCAACTCAAATATACAATAATCCTAAATGGATTAATCTCACACCAATCCCACAAAGATTACAATAATACACAAAGAGAAAATGAGGAAACAAGCTTAAAACTTACTTGTAACAGGTGAGAATAGCTCAAGAACAAATGCTCTGCAAGTATATTTTCGTTAGCCAAAAAGATATGAAAATTGTGTTAAGAAAACTAGCCGTTTCTCAGACTTTAAAGCCTAATTTCTAAGTCGCGTACGACCGTACAGTATTTGTACACCCATACAGATTCAAAACTAGCCGTTGGAAAATGCGAGGGAACTGTGGTACGACCGTACCATCACTTGGTACGCCCGTACCGACTCAAGTTTCCTGACAAATAAATTTTCCTGCGAGTTCGCGTACGGCCGTACCACCCATTGGTACACCCGTACCGAAGCAAGTTTACTGACAAACTAAATTCCTGCGAGTTGACGTACGACCGTACCCACCAATGGTACACCCATACCGAAACCAATGAAACAATACTCACATGGTACGCCCAGCCGTCTGGTCGTACCATTCACATACAATAATTGGTACGCCCGTACCAAATACAAAAACACTTAGAAGATTGCAAATAACTTAAATTGACTTACACGTGATACAACACTCAAAACCTAGGGTCTAACAAATACTAATTATTTCTATTATATAATAGTTTGATTTCTTAAAATTAATTTTTATTATCAAATTTTATAAAAAATTATAATATAGTAAAAACGGAGAGAAATAAGGAAAAATATAAGCCCATCCTCTCCTTCAATTTTTAAAAAATTAATTTTTATTTAATTATATATAAAATTATTTTTATTTAAAAACATTTATGTAAAATTAACTAATTTTAACATACCTATAATAAATATAAAAAATTAAATGATAATAGTTTTAATTTATAAAAATTAATTTTTATTTAATTTGATATAAAATAATAATAAATATAAAATTAAATAGTAATAATTTTAATTTATGAAAACTAATTTTAATTTGATTTTATAGAAAATATTAATAATTGTAACTTATAAAATTCAAATTTTATATAAAATAAAATAAATTTAAAAAATAAATTGTAATAGTTTTATTTTGTAGAATTTAATTTTTATCTAATTTTATATAAATAATAATTATTTTAATTTATAAAAATTAATTTAAATATAATTTTATTAAAAATATTGGATAAAATTTAATAATTTTAGTTGATAGAAATTTATTAATTTTAATGAAAAAGTAATATTAAAATTATTATATTTTATAATTTATTTTAAAATTAATTGAAATTATTTTAAATTAAAATAAATAAGTATTAAAGTATTATTCATATACAATATTTTGATAATAAATATTATCAAAATAATAAATTAAATTTAAGTATATGATTATGTAAGAATTATATTTAAAATTAAATATAAATACTAATTATTTTTTATTTAATAATTTGATTTCTTAAAATTTATTTTGATTATCTAATTTTTATAAAAATTAATTTTTATCTAAAAATTCTATAAAAAATCAATTATTAATATTAATTATTTTTATTATCTAATTATTGTAGAAATATCTCATATTATTAATGTTTAACTTAATTTTATTAAAATAAAATAGATTGATAAAATATATTTGTCTTAAACTTTTGACTAAGATAAAATATAATATCTACTAATAAGTGAGTTTTTTTTATTAATTTTAGTTGATAAAAAATTATTTTTACACTAAAAAATAACAACAATAAAATTATTAACCTTTAAGATTTTTAAATTAATAAAAATAAATAATATAACGTCAACATTAAAATTTAAGATTATGAATTGATTAAATTTAAATACATGATTATATGAATTAAAATTCAATTTATTCATTTTTATTTTTAAATTATTGAGAATATTTTTATAATAAACTTATGTAAAAGAAACCATTATTTATCATCATTTTTAAAAATATAAGATTTTTAAGTTATAGAATATCACATATTATTAATATCTGATTTAATTTTTTAAATTTATATAATAAAAATCAAGTGAATTAAATTGATAAAGTATATCTTTCATGAGCTTTTAATTAAGATAAAATATATTATCTATTCTTATTAATTTAATAACTAATTTACTATTAATTTTAGTTATAAAAATGTATTTTTTATCAAAATATTATTAAACTTATTACATTTTATAATTTATTTTGAAATAATTTTAAAATTTTAAAATTAATATAAGTAAATAATACAATGAGATAAAATATTTTAACTAAAATTTTAGGATTATTAATTAATTAATTTTGAATATATAATTATATCAATTAACATTCTATGATTTGTTAATTTTAAAATAAAATTTTAAATAATATATATAATAATAAAATTTTAAGAAGATAAAAATTCTATTATAAAAATAATATATATAATAATATAATTTTATGATAATTAAATTATATTTTTTAACATAATTTTAAATAATATGTATAATAATAGAAAATAAAAATATATATTACAATAAAATTTTATTAAGACTAAAATAATGTGTTCTAATAAAAATTTAAATAATAATAATAAAATTTTATTAAAATTATGTTATCTAACTCATATATATATATATATATATATATATATATATATATATATATATATATATATATATTTAATACTTGTATTATTACATATGAAGTTTACATTGTTTAGTTAACGAGGATTAATTTAAACAAAATAGAATTTCTTTTCTATTAAAACTAGTATTTGGAAGATTGAAACATAAAATTTCAATTAATTTTCATATTTATATTATATTTTAAGTCAAACTCTTCCTTTCCACTTCAATATAATTAAAAATTGACATCATTTGAAAATTAAAATATTATATTTATATGGAAAAAAGGCATGGAAAGTAGGGTTGCGTCCTGAGCTTTTGCAGAGAGTGAGAGGAAGAGAAGAAAAATTAAAGTTGCTTTTTCTTGTCAACAAACAAGACTTCGATTCGAAGCCAGTCTAATCATTGTTTCATTTCACATATAAATCCAATTCAAAAGGACCCATAAAAAATAATAAAGAGAAAGGGCACCAAACTTTGTAGTTATGATTGTAACATGCCTCAAAAGACACTAAAACATGATAAAGCAGAAATCATACAAATTCTGCCTCTCTTTTTCATATATATATATATATATCAACTTTACCCACCTCCCCAGCAAGAAAGTCGAGTCTCCTAACTCCATCATAAGTCATTATAATTACCATATATTTTTTCCCCTTTCGGCTGCCACTATCCAATGTACCAGGCCAGTAACCCCATTCATATTAATGGACTATTTTATTTATTAACTATACCATCTTGTCACATTCTAATTTGACCATGTTTCCTGGCTTTTTCGGCCGTCCAAAGTCTTCCTAGTCAATCTGCGAAGAAACCACTGATATTGACGTATTGCTGATCATGGCACATATGCTATAATATATGATGCCTGGATTTATATAGTTGTTTAAATGTGGACCGTTTGCATGGATGAAACTATAAGGGCATCAATACCCTTTAACTATAAGCTTAACTCTCAAAATGCTTATGCTAATGCTCTGTGATTCCTGTTGATGACAACTTCCTTCGCTTTCTCATAGTCCTAGCAATATATAATACAGGAGTGTTACCGGTAGGGATACCAGCATTCCAAATATAACCCTGCAATTGGACAAGGAAATTAACTTACTTGTTTAGTACAGTTAGCAGAATGCAAATTAAAATGCTAATACAAATTAAGAACAGAATGATGTAATGTGAAAAATGTGGGGAATGGTTCAACCACAAAACGGTCAAATTCTAGACAAAAAAAAAGGTTAAAAGGGTAAATTTGTAGTCAGATCATATGATGTTATGTCCACACTTTCATATTTGCTTTACGTTCTCTAATGGCTCCTCAAAATTATTGCTCTCATGATTTGGGTTAGAAAAGGTTTTCAAGTTAAAGAAGATGAGTTGAAAGGTCAGTCATCTTTCCTATGAGCTGAAATTGATCAGACAGCACTATATGTCGTACCTCCAAAATGAGTCCTTCATATTTGAGTTAAGAATATGGATTCAAATCCCATATAATAGAGCATATATAATTTAACATAGGATGAGTGGTATTTTAAAAAATATATATTTAATTTATGATCATTGTGGATTATTTTTTTATTTTGAAATTGATTAATAGTGATTATTGTATGAAATTGAAATTCTTATAATATTTATTTTTTAAAAGAAAATAACTTACCCGGTGCTTAAAATGTCAGCATGCAATCCATATTCCCTTGCAAAGACAAATGGTACAATTCCTTGAGGAAGAGCTGCCTGAAATTTAATCATAACAAATATTTCAGGGGAGAGCGACAGAAAATATGTATATATACACATATGGTACCTGCACTATGGCAGCACGTAATCGGACTCCTCTTAGACCGACGGCGACAGAAGCGGCTGACATCACTATAGGACCACAAATGAATCGGATTGCCATCCCCATTATTGCCCTTTTCTTGCCGCAGGCTATTATCCGTGGTTGAAGGGCCATGAACAATCCTACAACGCAGCACTTCCCAGATTTATAAATGAAAATGTATATAATGGAAAAACTCTTTATCTGGATAATTTTAAATATATATAGCACTTGCAACAACTGATTAATGCAAATAATACCTAAGCTGAACATAGCCATACCAAGACCTGCATCCGATATTATTTTTATGGAATTTTTCACCAGACTTGGCATTCCCACATTCCATCTGCTCAACATTCAAAAAAACGAACATAATGTATATATATTTCATAATCAGAAAGGAGGGAAAGATTGTTCATCTTTGTAAGCAGAAAAAAACATAAAGAAAAGGGAGAAAGTTACTTGAATGATATTAAAGACCAGAGGAGGCCAAGTACGCTAGAATATGTATTAGGGTTGCGAGAGAGCTTCCTTCCTACTACTATGAGTATGAGTCTCATCATCACCATGGCACCTGGCATTTCTTGCCCGCTTGGCATCTCCTCCCCCTCTCCTCCTCCTCCTCCTGTCTTGCAGCTATCTCTGAAGCTGATTTCTTTTTCTGTCACGTAGTTTCAAACTATTATTCTTTCTTTAAAATCATTAGTTTCACAAATATTAGTTCATACTGTTGTTCTATATCATTTACTTACGTGAATAACCACTTACACCGTACTTTAGAAAAAGATAAGCAACAAGAATTATAATTTTTAGAAATTCAGGAGACCATGATTTTGATGCTAATTAATTGAACCTAATTATTCTCTTAATTTGGTTAAGATATGGTGTGATGATTAAAGGGTGATTATAATGAGATTCTCAACCAAATAAGAAGAGGAATTTAAGACAATCAAAATTAGTCATAATAATAGATGATGACACACGTGCTGTGAAGCTAATGATGGTGCCTATCAGTTAAGGAGCTGAGTCATTGAAGCCAATATAGTTGAGAATTTCACTAATCACTTCCTGCCTTTTCTTAGAGTTGGATTCTAGTGGAGGTCCCTACCTGTCTTCTTCTTCTTCTTCTACTCTCATTTCTTTAATCATGTCTTGGAAAACTTATACTTAAAGAGACCCACCAGTTTTTCACAACGTATTTTACATAAATTTCACCAAAAATAACTATTTTCTCAATAATTATGGATTTAAATAGTGAAGCAACAGGTTAAATGTATAGTACTATGCATAGGATCATGAAAATCAACATATTTATCTGAATTTACCCAGTAAAATTTCTTTAAGATGAAGTTATTAAAGGAATAAAAACATATACAATGGAGAAAATAAATATAAATATAGGAGGATTGGAATAACTTTGAATATAGTAATTATAGATAAGAGTAAGGTTTATATAATATCCCATTAAGCTACAATTACATATAACAATTTATGGCCTACCAAAATGAATCATATGGGATGATTCCTAAACAACGAAAATGGATCTCCGATATCAATTCATTCATCATTTTCCTTTGTTTTTCTTTTCCCTTATTATGATCAACTGCTTCTTCCATTTCATATACTCATAATTGTCAGTTAATTCAATTATTAGTGGAATCTCAAGTTGACACCTAAAATCATATCAAAGTAATTATTCTCCACATGCAAACTGCACGCCAAACAGGTGCTAAATAAAATAATAAAATAACATTATTAGAATATTCATACAGATTTCAGAAATATTACTTCACTTCGACGACGATATTTGGCGACAAAGAAAAAAGAGAACGAATAATCAGACGTACCTGTGATATCTTTCCCGCCGCTACCGGCCCCACAGTTTTGAGCTTTTCCCGGTGACTCGCCCCACAGCATCCTGACATCAGGAACAGCCGGAGACGGCTGCCTCAAAAATTTACCCGAAACCGGAGACTTAACCCAGTACGGTGTGCTTGCAGCATTTGTCACGTCCATCTCGTTAAAATTCGATGCACGTGGCGTCGGCTGTAGCGAGTAAGCATCTGACGATGCATATCCAGATAATCTCGGGCTCGTACCGGGGCGATACCCAAAACCTAAATCCCCGTTACATATTATAATCTCATTACTATTATTAGCTCCTGCATGATTATAGAGACCGTAAATATTGTTGTTAAGGTTATTATTGACGTTGTACTCGTAAAACGGAGCAGGGGTATTGACAGAAAATATTTCTGCGTTGGAGAGGTTTGAGGGTCTAGGTGTGAGGTTGATGGAGGAAGATAAGGCTGAGTCAGGGGCAGAGGAGGTAGAACGGCGGATACGGACACGGATACGGCCGTTGCCGTCAGTTTCCGATTCTGTACGAAGTGGGTCTCGACCGTCGAGGGAGATGACGTCATTATCGAGCTCTATTTTGGTAATGGAGGCTGCGGTGGGTCCTGGGAACTGGGTTTTGATGAACAGGGTTGCAGCTCTGTACTCGAAGAGAAACAGCAGAAGAGTGTACCTGCATGAGATTTATTTTACGTATGAAACATTAAAAATATGCAAAAATGTCGTCAAGTTTCTGGCCACTGCTATTCTTGTCGAGCAAAATATTTATCTATTCGCTTTTAAACTTTTAATAAATCAAATCACATTCGATATCAGTTGGTTAAATGATAGACCCGACTTCATTTTTGAAGTGTGATTGATTGGGGATATGATGCTGAGTAGAAAATGAAAGGTTCATACCATATGATACACTGAAGAACAACAACTTGCACCATGAGACTTTGAGTGAAGTCTCCATACATGGCCATGAGCAGAGGGATTCCCATGACAAGAGTGTTAGGCAAAGTGGCAACAGAGAAGAGAGTGATGAGCCAATCAAGACCTCCTCCACTAAAGAAAACAGCCCAAAGTGAGAGAACAACAAGGACTAAGATTTTAGATAGAGTATCAGCCAAAATGAACTTAGTATCCATTTGATAAGGATTGTTTTTAGATATGAAGTGGAAAGATAGAACTGGAACTGCAAACACAGCTACAAATCGGTTGATCCCTGAACATTGTTGTGGTGTAAATACTTTCCATTTCACTGATCCGTATGCAACTAACATTGCAAAATATAGAGGCACCATTGCACACATCACCTTATAGAAATCATCTGCTGTTATCATCTTCTCTATCTCTTGTTTCTTTCTATCTGCGTCTCTCTTCTAGGTTTTCGATATGCTGATACAAGGGTTTACAGGTTATGGAAGGTTTTTCAGTGTTTAAATAGCTGATTTCTGGACGAAATTACCCTTAAAAAAACACTTAACTTTCTAGTAACTGCTGTCATTTTGCGGGAATTGCGGTTGGTATTATATAATTAATCATTAAACCTTGCTTTGGTGCTGTCTTGTGTAAAACTGTTTTCCTTTTTTTTTTTTAATTTTTTATTAAAATTGTTGCTAGATAATGATTTTTTAGACAAAATAGATAAAATAGACGTTAATTTTGAGTTAAAATTTGTAATAATTTAGACTTCAACCTAAATAATTTTTACATAAGCTAAATTAACTTATAATGGGACTTTAAATTTAATAAATTCATTGATGTTTTCTTAAAATCTAATCCAATTATTAAAATTAAATTATTAATTCAAAATCTATTTTAAAAATTTTTTTATGTTTTTTATAAAAAAAATCTTTCTACGTGGCAAATAGTTACCATTTGGTGGAAAAATTTGAAATCTAGGTATTATATTTCGTTTTACAAGGTGGACGAAGACTATTAGCCAATGAGAGATGGCATGATGAACATAGAAATACTAAACGTAGATTATGCAAAAAAGTGGGTTGATAATTAGGTATTAATTATGTTTAGCGTTGTGCCTAGTGCCAACTTTTGCTGGGTTTTGCCTTTAATCAAATATTTTTTTTAATCAAAGTCAATATAAGAGTGGAATAGGATTGGCTTGGGGCATGATGATGATGAATGATGATGATCGAGAAGGTCTGGTGATTTTGGCATTCCCTTGTCTTTACAGTAGAGTACATACATAAACCTGCACCCAAAATTATCACTGAACAAGTGATGGATCAATGTGGATCACACGATTGGCCAGTTTTTATTGTCATGATGAATCATCACGCATGCATGATCAGAAAGCAAACAGCCTTTGTTCTTATGTTATCATTCTGCCTCTCAGGAATTGCCAAGCTTTTCTTTACTTACTTACATGCCTTGCTTCTGCTTCTCTCACTTGAGAAATAATTTTGTTTTCATATATCTATTTTTTTCAATACTATAGGACTTACTCGGTTCCCATTGAACGGAAAAGTATATCTCATTTAGTGCTTTGATCATCATTTAGATAGTATAATTTCAACATCTGTTCAGAAATCATGAATATTATCTACATCTTCTTTATTTCATTAAAATCTGTATAACTCTAAACAGGTAGCCAAATTTTAAATTATCCATTGAATGATTATAAACTGAAGATAAAGTTGATATTGGATATATTTAACAAGATTACTGACATTACTAAGTGTAAACAAAAAAGAATAATATTTTGATAGCAATGGAAGTGAGATTGTGAAAATACAACAGATTGGCTTATCCATGCTGAATACAGTTAAGAAAAGAAAAGAAAAAGAAGAAAGCTTGCGTAATTGGTAGTGATATATAGAGACAGATACGGGGAAGATGACTGGTCCATCTACAGAGTCATCACTTACCAGAAAACTGTACTTTTTGCAGGAAAAAGATTTCATTTAAATAAAGGAGAAAAGAAGAACTGTTATAACATGGAGGATTGGTCCAAACAGAGCCTTACTGTGTGGTCATTTTTATATGGGTTGTGATGAAAAAGTAGGGCTTTCCAGGATTCTCCGATAAGACTGCTGTTTAATTAAATATGAAAAAAGCAAAACAAAAAGTTCATTAAAATTTTCTGAAAAATTACATTTATCAGGTCAAGGGTAATGCTGAATGATACTTTGGCAATGCTCAAAGGACATACATACATATATATATATATATTCAAAGTTGGCAACTTAGATTTACAGTTTTGATCATAATTAATACTCCCAGGTTTATTTATTATTAACAGGTTTAAGAAGTCATGTCCGGCAGAAATATGGCATTGGCCATCTTAGTCTATGAATTATTATCAATTATTTGCTTATTTGAAATCATTTTCTCCTCTTTTATAATTATTTTTTGAAAAATGTTGCATTGATTTTTGTAGGAAACTTTCTGAGTTTCTGCTTTACTATTATTTGCAGGAAATTGCTATTTACACCCTTCTCACTTAGCGTAGCGAAATAACCCACACAAATCAAATCAATTTAATTTAAAAATTAAAATTTCACGAATTATTTTGATTTAACATCGGATTACCAGACTGAACTGATGATGATAGAGCAAATTACAGATTTCATGGTCCCATCCAAAGTAATGGTATGAGGTATATTTTAATGAATGGTTGTTATATTTTTAATTTTATTTCGATAGATTTTAATAATTTTAAAATTATAAATACAAAAAATGAACCCTATAAAGAAGATTTTGATTCCATCATCGTGTTTCATTAAAATTGAAATCATTCAGATAAACAAATGTATAATGTGGTTGTTTTTTCTTTATTAAAAAAGAAAGCAAACTGCCATCCACTATGGGATGTAAAACCCATATGGCCACGTATTTGTATTATTGATCATCGCATTATTACCAATATTCGCCTGGCTTATTTGCCACCCATCAGTTAATAGAAAATGCTCATTTTACTTAGATGAAATGTTATGATTTAAATGATGGTCGACATATATTTAACATGCATAATGATAGATATTTAATTTTATGATAAAATGATTTAATTCGATCTTAAACTTTATATTTGATATAATTTTTTAAAAAATAATATGATTTTATTTTAAATTTTATTGTTAATATTTTTAATTCTATCTTAATATAAGAACATAAAATATAAATTATAAGTATTATTTTTATAATAAATAATAAATAATAATATAAAATATCAATTTTAAGTGTTACGTATATAACATAAATTTATAAAAATATAAAATTAAAATGATTAATTATTTATCAAAGTTAACACATCTCGTTTTGTTTTATGTTTATTTGTAAACAATTTCAAAGTGTAACAAATGTAATGCATTACTTCTGATTCTTCATATCATGTAGGCTAGACTTAGTTGTAACTTTTGATTTTGAATTAATAATTTACATGATTTTGTTTTTTATAGGTCTTATACATGTGTTCCTCTATGTTCATGTAAATAAAATTCAAAAGCTTTTAAATCTTTAAAATTTTTAATATTTTAATTTCTTATTAACATAATCAAATAGTAAGATAAGAAAAACATAATTTATTATACCAAGTAAGATTTAACTGATTAACAAATTAAGAACTAAAATAAATATAATTAATTAATATCTATAACCTCTTCAAAATTTAATTTTTATTATTAGGATAGAATCGAAAAAGCCAATAAAGTTTAGGATAGAATTGATAATTAAATTTATTATTATAAATAATAAAGTTTGTTAATCTTCAAACATACAAAACCATATAATTCTAATCCATTAATCAAACTATGCTAATTCTTAATAATAACATTATGCTTTACGAACATTGAAAAACAACCTTGGATTTCACAAATACTATATTTTTAAGTGATTATCAATTTTTTTCAATTAATTCATTTTCATAACCGTAAAAAATTATTATCATCAGTATGATTTATCATATAGTTTTTTTATGCATAAGAAATACAATAACCTACAAAATCAATTCCCGAATTCGGTAATGTTGATCTAGTGTTTGATAATAACATTACTTTCTATTGTATAAAGAATTGTTAAAATCATGTTATTCATGTCTAAGTAATTCCGAGTAATTACGGATTTTAAATAAGTTGATTTTAGTAGTTTTTTTTAATGAATTTTATTATTTTCATGAAATGAATTTATAAATTTTAATGAATGTATTTGATCTAAAATTATGTCATATATCTTCATTTTATAAATAAAATGAATTTCTGAAAAAATTAATTCAAATAAAGAAGTTTTTGGGAAATTTCTAATTAACATTTTTATATGATAGTGTTTCATATTAAAATTAATTTATGAGCTTCTTGGGATTTTTATGTAATTAAATAAAAATCAAAAATTTTATAAAAATAATATGTTTTGAACATTTTTATAAATTTAACAGAAAATAGACTAATAATAACTACATGAGATTATGCAAAATACTATACAAATATCTTATGAAAAGTTATTTTCCATAATAGGATTCAATAGCTCTCAAATAATCACAAATACAAAAACAGAAATTTCAAAAATCAAAGAAATAAAATACAAAAAGTTTGAAACAAATAAAAAATACAAGTAAAGAATTCTCTTCGAGAAGATATTTATGTTTTTTTTGCTAATATTTTAATTTTACTTCAATATGAAAAAGAATGATCGGAAGAATACAATTACAAAATTTAAAGATTTTTCATTTTTTCATCTTTCAATTTCAAATATTTTGTTGGACCTTGAAGTTTTTAATCCTAATTTTGATGTTAATAAATCATGTTTATGTTATTAATAAAGTATTTTTTAATTGTTAAATTTGATTTCTGGTATGATTGAAGGTGTTTGAGATTTGTTATGGTTTAAGAAGAATTAAAAATATGATTTTTATAGATTGGATAGTATATTTGATACAAACGTAACATTATATCATATTAAACCATACAGATGCTACTACCCAACATGTTTTAGGTTGTGGTACAAGCATACCACCTACACATACAGTCGTATGTCTGCTGTAGATAACTTTTTCTATATTATTTTTAAAAAAATGTTCTAAAACAGTTCATTTTGTATTAAATGCACCCCAACAGTCATTTCAGCTAGGAAAAACTTACATTGATATCGATTAACCATATTTAAGGTAAAAATTCAATCTTTAATAATCAATTGCTTATTTTTCCTTCTTGAGCCTATTTATTAGTTATTTTATGTATTTCTTGAATAAATCCCTTGAAAAGGATTTTTGTATTTTCAATCCTTATTTTTCTCTTAGGTTATGTTTTGAGAGATAGAAAGGGATTAAGATTGAGTGAAGGTTTTGTATAAATTTTTAAAAAATACTTTGTAAGCATTTTAGTATGAACCTTATAAAAATACTAGGTTTGATTCTTGATTGAAGAATCTTATTGTTGTAATCATTAGATTGATTCGTGAAAACCTAAGTGGGTTGCTTGGATAAGTGGATGTAGATATTTATTGATCGAACCATTAAAAATTTCTTGTGTCTCACCTTTAACTCTCTCTTTAATTCTTGTTTAGTTGTGTCGTTGCTATTTACTTAGGAATTTCAATTAGTATTAGAGCCTTAGGCTCTATTTGATAAGAATTCACATTCTTAGAGTTTAAATCCATGGTAACACAATATTTAAAGAGTTACTTTTATGTCAAACCCTTCTTATTTGATGGTATAGATTACCCATATTGGAAACACCATATGAAGATATTTTTGGACAGTGATGGAGTGAATTTATAGAATTTGATTATTGAAGATTATGTCACTCTAATAACTATAATTGAAGGTGTTTCCACATTGATGTCCCAAAGTGATTGGAATAAGAAAGAGAAAAAGGCTAATGGTAAGAACAAAAATGCTATGAAAATGTTATATTGTGTCATTAATAGGGAAGAGTATAGGAGAGTCTTTCATTGCATGATTGCCAAACAAATCTATTAAGAAGACCAATGATTTATCTACTCTTTCAACTGATGTGCTACTAGAAAAGCTCCTCACTAATGAGATTACCTTGAGGCAAGGCATTGAAGAGGATTAAAGAAGAAAAAGAAGAAACATTGCTCTTAAAGCCATTAAGGAAGCAAATGAGATGAAAAATTTACAAGTGAAGAAGATGTTGAAGGTGAAATTACTCTTCTCATTAAAAGAGTAAGAAATTTTGTATTAAAGAAGAAGAAGCTTGATGGAAATTACAAGAGATCACTTGAGCAAAAAAATAGAAACATTGGAAAATTCAAGTGATTTGGTACAAATGCAACTAGTGAAGGAATATAAAAAGTGAATATTCTAGATTGAAGAGACTATTAAAGTTATCCAAGAATAAATTACTCAAATGAGATTAATTATTTTAAAATAGAAGTGGATGCTCTCATCTCTTTTAAAAATGATTTTGAAAACTCATTTGTAAATGTTTTAAAGATTTCAATATTAGATGAGTCCTTAAAAAAGGAAAATGAAGATTTATATTTGAAAAATGAGAATTTAAAATAAAGAAAATGATTTTTTAAAAGAAAACCTTTCAAGATTTGAAATTGGTGACATTAAAATTGATGGTATTTTTAAATGCGAAAAGCTCAAATTTGATAACGAATGTATTGATAATGACCAAAATACCACCTCTTTACCAAAAGGTCCCAAATTTCTCAAAGCTACTCCTATAAAGGAGGTTGCTTGGAGAAATGAAAGTAAAGGAATTGAAAACTTCAATGCTAAGAGGTTTAAAACCTCAATTAGAAGTCAATTGCATAATAATTGCAATTGTAAGGAAAATCATTTCAATGTAAAGCCTAAAAAGGTGAGTTTGCATTCAAATATCAAAATTGAAAATGATATGAAAATTGAACATAGGAAAATTCATTTTCATAGATCAAAAAATTGAAAGTCTAAACCCTTTTATGGTCATTGTCAAAATTATGATAAGTTTAACCATGATAATTATAAATATTTTATAAGGTTAAGTCATTTAAGATTTGTTCTAAATGACTCATATGAAGTTAACCTTTATGGATTCAAATACATTTAGGTACCAAAAGTGAATTGAAGTTGTTTTATAGGTTTGTTTGAAGTTCATAAGAAGGAATTTGGTGGATATTTAAGCAACAAGATGAAATGAAGCCTCTTTGCATTGGTGGAATGAAGAATGAAGGAATAAGGCTATTCAACTTCATAAAGGTAGTTTTAGAGCTTTATGTTCTCGTGTTGTGTTTATGATTGTCATGTGTATTGATTGCATTTGTGTTTTTTGAAGTTGATTGAAATTGGTTAATGATTGATTGCTTTGATGTGTTTGGTGTTGATTATGTGTTAAACCTTATTTTTGTTTTACGCAAATTATTTGAAATTAAAATTTGAACATTATTTTCAAAAACACACCCTCATATATGAATTAGTATGCGTGAAGATATATATTTGAATTTTAAATTGGTGTCATATATTTCATATACTTCAATGAATTAAGTTTGAATTATTTTCTTTTTTATGTAGCCAAAAGAGGAGACCTATGGTAAAATGACTTTTTATGCATTTTAAAATTTTGATCTTGATGATGTTGTTAACATTTATATGTGAGAAAATATATTTTTAATGAGAAAATGTGTATTTGTTAATGTTTTTAGCTATGTTTAAATAAAACTAGACTTATTGATTACTTCTCTTGCATTGTGGATAATGCATGGTTGAGGGGAGTATGAATTGTAAAGTTGTAATTTGTTAATGGGAGCTAATTTTAATTAAAAAGTCATTTAAGGTTTGTCAACATCAAAAAGGAGAGATTGTTGGATTTTGAGATCCTTGATCTTAGTTTTAATGTTAATAAATTATGTATATATTGTTAATAAAGTGTTTTTAAATGTTAAATTTGATTTATGGCACGATTGGGGTGTCTAGGACTTGTTATGGCTTAAGAAGAGCCAAAAATATGATTTTTCTAGATTGGATAGTATGTTTGGTACATGCGTATCATTTGCGCATATAGTTGATATTTGCTGCAGATAGCTTTTTTGGCATTATTTTAAAATGTTCTAAAATTGTTCTTTTTGCATTAAATACATTCCTAATAGTTATTTGAGCTAGGAAATACTTATATTGATATGGATTAACCTTATTGAAGGTAAATTTTTAATCTTTGATCATCAATTGCTTATTTTTCCTTCTTAAACCTATTTATTGGTTGATTAATGTATTTCTTGAATTCTTGATTTATAAACCCTTGAAAAGAGTTTTTATGTTTTCATTTTTTTTTTCTTTTAAGTTATGTTTTGAAAGATAGAAAATGATTGAGATTGAATGAATGTTGTGTGTGAGACTTGAGAAAACATTTTGTAAGGGTTTTAGTGTGAACCTTGGAAAAATACTAAGGTTTGATTCTTGGTTGAACCATCTTATTATTGTAATCATTGAATTAATTAGTAGAAACTTAAGTAGGTTGCTTGGGTAAGTAGATGTAGACATTTGTTAGCCAAACCATTGTACATTTCTTATATTTTACTTTTAACTCTCTTTCTAATTCTTGTTTAGTTGTGTTGTTGTCATTTACTTTAAAATTTTACATTTATTATTTATACTTATATAACAATTGAAAATGTAGAAAATGTAAACAATAATTCAAATTTAAACATAATAAACTCATATTTTATTGCAATAATAAATTATACTAAAAATACCTCTTAAATAAACATGAATACAACTTTTAAAAAAATGAAGATTTTGCAATATTTTGAAGGGAATCAAAATATACATAGAATGTGAAAAAGTTAAAAACGAAAATTTGGTAGGCTACACTTTATATGAATAAAATAAATTTATAATTAATAATAAAATAATGATAAAAATTATATCTTACTAAAGATTTTAAAAAGAATATCAATAAAATTTATATTATATTAATAAGCTAAGTATTTATTTATTAAGGATTATTAATACTTATTTTAACAAATAACATGTATGTTACAAATTTTTCAAACATTAAATAATAATGATTTATTGATGATTTAATTTAAGTTTAATATTAGTTTGATATGAATTTAAAAAAGTTTATAAAAGGTTTAACAGAATGTTCAAGTTTGTTTCACTTCGCTCTAAATAGATACATGAATTATTAAAATATACTAGAAATTTAACATAAATTTTTATGAGGATTGATTTTCATAAAATGCTAAGTGAATTGCATTTTTATCATAAAAAAACTCAAAAATATTTACTAAAACTTTTATAAAATTTATAATTATAATTTCAAATAAATTGCACTTTATGTCAATAAAATATAAAGAATACATAAAAAATTAGAGAAAATTAATAAAATGATGAATTTTAGCTTTCTGTTTTGTATATTATTGGGAGATTTTTAAAACTTTTACAAAAATAACATTTTTTTATAGTAAACATATAACAAATTAGAAGTAAAGTTGAAATAATAAGTTAAAATAAATTTAAAATAAACCTATGTTAAGCTTTTCAATGTGAAATTTTTATAAAATTTTACTTTTAATAAATTTTAAGAATTAAAAAAGTTATCATCATAATAAAATATTTTTAAAAAAATTATAGATTAATCTTAGATTTAATAAAAGAAGTTTTCAAATAAATGAAAAATTCATCTTGTGAAAATCATGCATGACAAATAAAGGTTGGTGTAATATAGGTTTATGAAACATTTACGAGAATCATAGAATTATAGTAAAGAAGAAGAACAACCAATCAATTTTAAAAAAAAAAAAGATAAAAAAAATAAAAAGGTAACAAATAACAAATGAATTTTAAATTGATAAAAGAAAAATATGAGAAGGTATCTTTCTTTTTTTCCCTTTATTAAATTTAAAGTAACTTATATGTTAAAGAGTTGCTTTTATTAATATGCATAAAGTTAATCTCACTCATTCTAATTTAAAAACTAAAAATATTTATCATTTTACAAATATTGTTTTAAAAAAAGGGTAAAAAAATCTATCAAAAAGCAGAAGCAAATGATTTAAAATTAAAACAAAAAAATAAAATCACATTTATCATATTCTAATTATAAATCAACTAAATTAAGAAAAAGTACAAAAAAAATGTAAAAAGAAAATAATGAAACAAAATGTATGAAAAATGAAGAAACAAAGAATCACATCAAAACATGAATCAAGAAAAAGAGTTGGAGATTGATAAAATTAATAATAATAATAATAATAAAAGAGAAATGAGAAACATGTGTACAAAGCTTGAGATGAAGAGAAATAAGAGAGAGAAAAAAGAGAGGTGTTTAGATTTATTTTTCAAACCATTAGTAGTAAACGAAAAAACATAATCATATAAAAAAAGATGATAAAATGAAACAAAAATATAAAAAAAGATGAGTCAACACACACTAAATCCACACAAATATCTCTTAGAATTGAAAACAAGGGCCCACAAAACTAAAACCTCAAAATCTAAACTTGGTGAAAGTGTATATTTTAAAATGTAAATTTTGATAAATATGATATTTAAAAATGTATTATTTGATATAAAGTATTTATAAGCTTTTATAAAGATAAATAAAATATAAAATATATAAATATTAAAAATAAGATATTTTAAAATATTATTTTTTAAACGGTATTTTAAATTTTATAAAAATAATATATTTAGATTATGTGATATTTCATAAAAAATATATTTTTTTATTTATAATTTTACAATCAAATAAAGTATTTTATTAAATATATATTTGATAAAATATTTTATATTGAATGATTGAAATTAAATAAATTCATATGAAAATGATATAAATATGTAAAGATTATTGTACATTTTATTTTAAAAAATAGTGTTGTAGATTATGAGTAAAATAGTCAACCGACTTAGGAAGTCATAATATTTTAAAAACTCAAATTAAAGTAAATAACATGAATTTAATGTGACGAATATACAAATGAAGTTAATAAAATACTTTATTTTATATTTTAAACATAATTGACCTATACAGACAAACATGGAAATGATACAGATTCAAGCCCTTGGATGAGGAATTAATCAGTTATTATCTGCCTTTGAATGTTACAGAAGAAACGTGATCTTTATGGGGATAACCCTCCGTGGGAAATCTGTTGCGGACGAAGTCGACAAGAGTGTTATTTTTATTTTTACAAGGTTGAAGAAAGCAAGCAAGAATCGAATTTCAAGAACTGCTGGAGGTGGAGAGTGGCATGGGAATAATCGTGGAAAGGGAATAGAAGATGGAAGAAGCAAGCGAATTATTGGAGTGAAGAAACAGTTTACCTTCAATTCAAGAAAAGGGAAGCGACTAGCGATTTTGAACGTAGATGGTTCATTCATGAATATTCTTTAGAGGACAAAAGGAATTCTGATGATCATGGCTATGTACTTTGTCATATTTCGGAACGTGACAAGGAAAAGAAAAAAGATAATGGTGGCCATGACAATGATGGTGATCAAAGATTCATGACCGGAGATGAATGTGTTAAAAATATAAATAAATAATTTCAATCTTAAAATCCTAAAGATTATTATTATGTGCCTAAATTAAAATATGTGTGGCTTGCGTGGAGTTAATGATTATCATTTGTTTTGCAATTATGAATGTAGCTAAATTAAATTTATGGTTTTAAGTGTTGTTTGGTTTGCTAGCTTGAATGCCTTTAAATAGCTTAATATTTGTATGTAATGACAGGTTGAGCGAAATATATTCCTATCTTAGAATCTTTTTCTTCCACATTTGCTAACAAAATGGTATCAGAGTGATTGGTGAGAAGAAAAACAATTGTGAGTTCTCTTTTTAACAATAGTTTTGATCAAGTGAGTGAGTTTTTTTTTCAAAAAAAAGAGAGATGGCCAATGTTGATATGGTCACATTCCAATATCCTCGTCTTACAAAAGAGAATTATGATAATTGGTGACTTCAAATGAAAACATTGCTAGGCTCATAAGATGTATGGGAGATTGTGGAGGAAGGCTATGATAAGTCTTTAGAAGAAAGCACTTTGTCACAAAATGCAAGAAACAAATTAGTAAAGACATGGAAAAAGGATCAACAAGCCCTCACCCTAATCCATCAATGTTTGGATGACTCGACGTTTACCAAAGTGGCTAATGTAACCACCTCAAAGGAAGCTTGGGAGATCTTACAAAAATCATTCAAAGGAGTAGAGAAGGTAAAAAATACAACTTCAATCTTTAAGAGGAGATTTTAAAGCATTAAAGATGAAGGAATCCGAATCAATTTCAGATTTTTGTTCAAGGGTGAAGGTGATAGCAAATCAAATGAAGAGATATGGAGAAACAATAGAAGATGTTCATATGATGGAGAAGATCCTTTGATTGCTTACTAAACGGTGTGATTATATGGTGTGCTCCATTGAGGAATCAAAAAAATTGGAACATATGACGATTGAAGAATTAGAAGGCTCTTTGCAAGCTCATGAAGAGAAGATAAAGAGGAGAGAGGAAGAATTTTTAAAGCATACTTTAAATGCCAAGATTTCTTTGACGGATGATAAAAGAGAAACAAACCAACAAGGAGGTGGTCAAGGACAAATTCGAGGTCATGGACGAGGACATAACCAAGAAGGAAGAGAATAAGGTAGCTAAAACTATTACAATCCAAGAAACTATCAACAAAGTATAGGTCGTCGAAGAGCAAGAGGAAGAGGTCTTGGTTACAATCCAAGAACAAATGAAAGGAGTGACAAGTCTAACATTGAATGCTACAATTGTCACAAGTTTGGCCATTGTGCTTGGGAGTGTCGTAACAATGAATTATGTAATGGTGAAGAAAAAGCTAATCTTGTGGATAGTAAAGAAGAAGAAGGAGAGTCCATTTTATTGCTAGCACTTAAAGAGGAGGAGAATATTGAGAAAAATTTATGGTATTTAGATAATGGTGTGAGCAATCACATGTATGGTCACAAAGAAATGTTTGTAGAGCTTAATGAGAATGTAAAAGGTAATGTGACATTTAGAGATACGTCAAAAGTCCAAATTGAAGGAAAAGGGATAATTCTCATCTCTTCCAAGGATGGAAGCCACAAATTACTTAGTAATGTTTAGTACGTCTCTAAGTTAAAAAGCAATATTTTAAACTTGGGACAATTCCTAAAGAAAGGATATGGAATTATCATGAAATACAAACAACTTTTTCTTCGACATTAAAACGGCAAGCTTATTGTTAAGGTATCTATGTTAAAAAATAGAATGTTTATCTTAAACCTCAAGACATTAGAGCAAATTGTTTGAAAGTTAATGCAAAAGAGGATGCATGGAGATGGCATATGAGATTTGGACACTTAAACTTTGTTGTACTCAAACAAATGGGAAAAAAAGGTGAAATTGATGCCATTTATCAACCATCCAAATCAAGTGTGTGAGGCATGTCTTCTTGGCAAACATGCAAGGAAAAGTTTCCCAAAGGAGGCCACATCAAGGGCAACCGATCCATTCCATCTTGTTCATACTAATATCTGTAGGCTAATTAATCCATTATCATTTAGTGGCTGTAAATACTTCATTCTCTTCATTGACGACTTTAGCAGTAAAACATGGGTTTATTTCTTAAAATAAAAGTCTAATGCATTCTTGGCATTCAAGAAATTCAAGGCTCTTGTAGAAAATGAGAGTGGCTACAAGATCAAAGCTCTAAGGTTGGATAGAGGAGGCGAATTCACATTACAAGAGTTCAATGAATTTAGTGAAATTCATGGAATACAACATTCATTAGCAGTCACCAGATCAACACAACAAAACGGTGTTGCATAAAGAAAGAATAGAATAATTCTCAACATGGCTAGAATCATGCTTAAAGCAAAGAATATGTCTAAGGAGTTTTAGGCGGCAGTAGTTTCTTATGTAGTTTATATTTCCAATTGCTCACTAATAACAAGCAATAAAGATAAGATACCATTGAAAGCATGGAGTGGATACAAGCCTACTGTGGATCACTTAAGAGTATTTGGGAGTATTGCCTACAAGCATGTATCAAAAGAAGAATGATCGGAGTAGGATGATCAAAGCATCAAACTTATGTTCATTGGCTATGACACCAATTCTAAAGGCTACAAGTTGTACAACCCAAGCAATGGTAAAATTATGGTGAGTCGAGATGTAAAGTTTGATAAAGATGGAGCATGGAGTTGGGAAGGAAAAGAAGAAAGCAATTATGATTTCATCCCATATTTTTTTCGAGAAGAAGAAGATAACATGACACTGATAAAAGACACAACTCCACTACCATCACCAACTTCACCCACTTGTGATGATCAAGAAAAAAGTTCAAGTGAAAGGCCAAGGAAAATGAGAAGTCTTGATAATCTTTATGGAGAAACTGCAAAAGTTACACTCGATTTATTTTGCCTCTTTGCTGATAGTGAGCCGTTAAGCTTTAAAAAAGCTAGAAATGATAAGAGATAGAGATAAACTATGGATGAGGAAATCAAGTCAATTGAAATAAATGATACTTGGGAATTAATGTCACACCCAGCCCACCTAGAGTAATATGCTCCCGTAGAATATACAATGATTTCCCCTTAAGGAAACCGTCCTATACCCTACAAGGGATAACCATCATCTAAGTATCATGCATGTGAGAATAATAATCAAGGGCAAGCAGGCAAAACAAACTCAAGACACTTTACGACATATACAACAATTACAATCACTGCCAACTAAAGGTTGAATAGTAAATGAACATAATTACATCCTATTCTAAGTCCCTGTCTTCTAATATCCTTGCTGAATGGTTGTCTTGGGATTCGTATTCTTGTGCTGCTACTAACCTGCGTCCATCAAATGATGAACGCTGAGTAATTTACTCAGTGGTGCTACCATCATAATTAAACAATTAAATAATATTATAAATAAATAACAATATATAGCAAACCTCTTTACCAAATAAGGAGCAGGCGATTACCTGCAACACATAAACATCTCCTAGCATGTCCTCTACGGGACAATACTTAGGTCATAGGTTATGATTAACAATTCTCTACCACATCAGTCATGTTCATTGCACAACACATACTAGACAGCTCATAGAGCCCATTATAGGGTAGATCATATCATATTGGCATCTTAATAGATAGGGACATATGATATCTGTAACACTTTTAACCTATTAATATGCAGGTTCAGATAATCATATCACACATAATGGCATCACACTGCTTTCATGATAATGCTAACAATTAATCAGTTATGCTCATTCATCGTCATTTCATATATCCCTACAATGAGGCTGCCAACATTCTTGGCAAACCTCTATCCTGTAACCTTCCTTATGTCATTCACCATAGGTCTATGAACCATTCGTAGATTCATATATGCACACTTGGTGCCTTATCATCTTTTCTCTTTAAATGCATAACATGTAAATGATAATGTCATTATATGAGAATGCAATTATGCTATGCAATTACTCCCAACATTCTTCCTCATTCACCTTTCCCTCATTC
>CANYBF010696489.1:0-28098 GCA_948192965.1 Dalechampia spathulata
GAATAAAATTTAATAATTATTAAATATAAATAAAATTAGTAATTTTTTTAATTCAAAATTTAGTTGCTAACAAATATAAATAAAATGAATAGTATTTCTATTTGAATAAAATTAGTAGTTTTTAACTTTGAATAAAATTTAGCACCTAATAAATACAAATAAAATGAATAGTATTTATCTTTAAATTATACATTAGTTTACATTTTCAATTTATTAATTTTAATAATGATATAATGATATAATATTATATTAATTCATATTAAGACATATATTTTTCAAATTTAACAAGATAATTATATAAAATTTAATTTAATTTAATATTATGCTAATTAATATTAATATTTACTCTCATTTTTTATAAAAAAATGGATGAAAACATTGTATAAATAACATTTTAAATAAGTACATAATGCTTACAAATGACGGGTCAAAAAAATTTGAAAGCATAAAATATAAAATTATTATAAATGACGGGTCAAAAAATTTATCATAACGTGCAACGCACGTTATGAAACTCTAGTTATCTTAATAGTATTGATACTTTGAATGAGGTATATAATTAAGAAAATAATTAAGTGATTAGAAGTTAAATTATAATATTTATCCATATAATAAGTACACATTTAATAAATAATTATTTTTATATGAATAACTTTAATCTAATTCTAGCATATGTTATAAGCATAAATTAAAACTATACTATTAGATAATAATGAAAATTAATTTTAACATATTAAATTATTAGATAATAAAAATAATTAACTTTTATATTTGATTTTAAATAGAATTCTTAAATTAAAATTTAGATAATAAAAAATTAATATTTGAATATAACTTTTAAATTGAAGTTAGTTATATATATAAATTAAAACTACTAAATAAAGAAGGGTAAAATTGACATTTCCTTTATCTCTTAATCCTTCTTTGAATATATTATATTAATTTTTTCTTCACTATTTGTTTCCTATTACTACATCTTGTTTTTCTTATTCCTCTCCTACTACTACTACCTCTTCTTTTTCATCTACTAATGTTGTTATTACTATTGTTTCTTCTTTATCATCTCCTATTGCTATTGTTGATTTTTTTCTTCTTCTTCTGATACTTTTTTCTTAAATCTGATATATTTTTATTTTACTTTTTAATTATTTATTATTTAATTTTACTATGCTTTTTTTTTTTTGCAAGACGAGGAGGAGGAGAATTATTTAATTTGAAACTTAACAAAATCCAATAATAACAAAAAAAAACACAGAAAAGAGAAATTAAATATCTAACTACTATCACTTTTTTAGATTTCAATTGAGAAATAAAAGAAAATTATAATAAGAAAGGAATAATAAAACAAGAATAATTTCTTTGAAAAAATGCCAAAAACACAACTAAAAATCAAGAATGAAGATTTAGAAAAGGAGGTGGAGGAGGATGAAAAGGAGAAGAAGAGAGCAATGTGCAAAATTAAACGTGAGAAAATGAGGAAAAAGATTAACAAATGTAAGAGGAAAATAAGGAAATTACAGATGAGAAAGTTGGGAAAGATAGAAAGAAGAGAAGAAAAATAGTAATTTTAGGGAAAATAAAATAAAAACAAAAAAAAATTGGACTGAGATTTTTGGAAAGTATGTATTTGAATGTCATAAAAGGATATTTATGGAAGGGAAATTCAAATAAATACCTACATAAAAATTATATTATATACAAATTTTATGAATTTGGACTAAAAATTAGAAAAATTATTAATTAATAAAATTATTATTTATTTGAAATATTAATTTATAAACCAATAAATACAATTAATTTATTATATAACCTCTAAACTTTGTTTATCCCCTTTTACAAACTTGTCATATATTTGTTTTATATTGAATTTATGGTATTTTTAGCAATATGTTTTTTTTTTATAAAATATGATGTTTGAAGAAATATATATTTTAAGAATTTAAATATTTTTAAAATAAAATCAAAACTTAGTATTTCTGAAAAAATTAACCAAAAAATCCATATTTTTGAAAAAATCCCATATATATATATAGAGAGAGAGAGAGAGAGAGAGAGGATAAATATACTTATGATGTGTGACTTTATTTAAAATTAGAAAAAGTGATTTTTGAACTTTTAAAAGTATGAATGGGAAAATATTGACAAATAGGTCCCTAACAGGTAATCTTGTTCACCATATAGAAATTGCTCTTGTGGCATATCAATTGATTAAAACAAAAACAAAAACAAATTAATTAAAAATAAACATACATAAGTATTAGATATATATATCCTGAAATTGGAATTAAACAAAAACCTAAAATTTAGGGCGGGCAAAATTGAAGAAATTGAAAGCTACTATGCCTTTTTCTGTAAAATTAGCAATTATAGTAATATTTGTTACAAATTTTAACTTGTATTAAAAAATTAATTAAATACAAATAAAATGAGATAGTTATTCAAGTGAAAAAAATAAACTTTGGTAAAATATTTTTTTTTTTTTAAAAAAGCAAAATAACAAATATATAATTAACAAAACTAATGTAATATAAAAGGAGGTATTTATGTAAATTTTGAACCATTGCTTCAAGGAAGCTACACTTGTGGCTATCCTAACAGCTGTCCATGCCTTTGCCTTTGAACTTACCAATCATCTAAATATGGCTATTAGAAAGTCAAACAGCTAACTCTATCTTGAAAAGCGACCCTAAACCCTAAAACCAATCTCAAACACCCCTTAGAAGAGCTTCTGCTGATCTACTACTTCATCTTGTAATGGACAAATAATAAGATATTTCTTTGTTCTTTTTTTAAAAACAAAATCCATCACAAGCTAAAGAAGAAACTCACAGACGATTTTTTCGGGGATGAATTTCTGTTAGGTTAAAGGGTTCATTTTCCTCTTTATTGCATATATAAATGATGAAGATGTAAGAGCCCTTCGAGACCCTTGTTATAATTATCCCTTCTGCTTCATATATCAACACAACGCTTTTCAGCCAAGTGCCAAACCATTCATATTAGAGATAAATAGCTAGATGAATAATAATGAACATCATAATATGCAAAAGGGAGTAATTATATGAACATTAGTCGAAACCACAGTATGACTGACAAATCTTCAAGTCATAATACATTATGAAGCAATCACAAGCTGCTATAGTTAGGTTTGCTTGATTATTAGTTAATCAAGTGATTAATCCCATATCATAACCACAGCAATAAGTCCAACACCAAGCAGCACAGCAAGAAACTTAAAGAACGGAGTATCAAAATACAGGCTTGTCTGTGGCTTGAAACCTTTAGCGATGAGATGGTTAATGGCGACGTATATAAAAACCCCACATGCAATCGACATTGAAATGGCATAAACCCAGTCAGCATCTCGGCCTTGAGTGCTGGCATCAATGGCAATCCCTATGCCGACGCCAATTGGACTAGAAATTGCGAAGGCGAAAGAGTAAGCAACTGTTAGTAGAAATGGTCTCTTTGGAAGCATTCTTAGAAGTGCAATTCCCATTGCTATGGCTGCAAATATTTTGTGTAATGATATTGTCCACAGATTCCTCCATGCTTCTGCCTTTGTTGCTGATCAAAAAGATCCAAATAAACAGTGAGAATTACAATAAGTAAAGATGCTGAAGATCAGATCATCATCATTACCATAGAGAACTAAAAGGGGATACCTGATACTCCAACAGCAATACCTTCAAAAACTGAATGAAAACACAAGGCAAGGATGAGCAGAATAGTGTCTCCGATGGATGTAGTTCTAAGGAACACTGGACTGGTTTTAGCTTCAACTTGTTTATCATAATTATCACCCACCATCCTTCCTTCTTCAACTTCAATTCTTGCTTCTTTTTGGCTATTTTTAGTAACCAAAATCACCATGCAATCACCAAGCATGGTCAAGAGATACCCAAAAGAGGCAAGCATGAAGGAGAAAGGGTATTGTTTGGTTGTAAGACTGGAAAAGGTATCAGCTGAGTCGCTTAAGAAATGCATTAGAGATGTACCCAAAAACACCCCACCAGCAAATTGAGTACCCAGAAGAAGGAAACTCTCGTTCCATTTTAAGAAATATGGGGAAACTCCACCGATAAAAGTGCTTACCAAAAGAATTATCAAACACCAGATTTTAACCAAAATCAACCCTCTTGCATGCAAATCTACGTTGGTGGTGCTTTCTCCATCATCACTTCCTCCATGTGCTTTGATCAAGGAGAAGTGGAGGATCAGTAGAGAAACGAAAAGGGTTGACTTGAGAGTTTGAAGGGAAGATAAGGAAGCCATGAACGTTACCTTCGTTAGTTTGAAAAATGGATGATATGATCAGCTGGTTATTGATGTTAAAGGAGCGATATAAAATAAGGAATACACTTGCAAATTGCCGGAGATGCTTCTTCTGCTCATTTGTAGTACACTTTTGACTTTCTAAAATTGTTGTTCATGTTGTACTGCACAATAATTTTATTGGATAAATTGATATATTTATATTTATATTTATATATATATATATATATATATATATATATTAAATTAAATTTTTTAAAAAAATTTATTGTTAGATGGTTTATTATATTTTAATTATTAAAATATTTGTTTAATTATTTTTATCAATTCTCGTCTCATAAATTAATAAGTTGAAATTATTAAAAATTTATTCAATCTCAAAATTTAACTCTTAAATAATATTCATAAATAATTTTATATATCTTAAAATATGTCTTTATGTCAATATTTATTCAATGAAATTGAAATATAAATATATACAAATTCATATTTATTTTATATTAAAATATATTATTTAAATTTTGATATTTATATGAATTGTATTCTAAATTTTTTTAATGATAATAGTTATTATATTATATTAAATAAAATCTATAAATAATTTTATATATCTTTAATAAAAAATCAAATAAAATAATATCTAATTCATTAAATTCATGAATCAAGCTTGTGCTTTAGGTATAAATACTTTCATTCAAAATACATATAGTTTGCATGTGAAAATCATGAAGTTGGTAAAACGTATTATAATTTAATTAAAAAAAAGCCTTTTAATTTTAAAGTAAAATGATAAATAATTTAATTATATTTTTTATTAAATTTATGAAGTTTCAATTGAATTCTTGAAATTAAAAAATATATAATGTCATCATAAAAATTAAACTTCAAAACATTCTCAACTCATTTTCAATAATATGTTTATTAGTGTATACTTGAAATATCAGTTTATAATCAAATTGGAATAATTTTTTTAATCATTTATTCAATTTATTACAGTTTTAAATTTTTTAAAAAAAATATTTTAAAAAACATTTATTCATTTACTTTTTTCAAATAATAATTCAAATTGGAAAAAGATTTTCTAAATGTAAAATTAAATTCCTTGGAATAAAATACATAATTCTTCAATTTTTTTAAAAAAATTTATGATTCAATCTTTTTTATATATATAAAATATGGGAATTGACATATAATATGAAATTTTAATCATATTAAAATTTAAAATTTAAAATTTAAATTTATATAAATTTAATATTGATAATATGGTATTATTTATTTAATATGATGAATTCATATATATTAATTTGATATGTTTGATGAATATATACATAAAATGATATAATTATTTTATATATATATATATATATATATATATATATATATATATTTTAAAAAAAACTAATACATCTAAGCCTACTAGACGTATAAATCATATGGAAGGTGGGTGTACTGCACCATGCGAGTACAAGTTTTGACCAATTTAATAAATAATTACATTTATTAACTAATAAATTAATTAAATAAGGACTCCACTTTCTACTCGGTGGGATTTTTGACATGCAATGATTAATGCACTATATAATAAATACTAATTTTCCCTTTATTAAATGTATAATAATTAATAAATTATATAACATCAAATATTTTTTTTAATTATATGTCAAGAAATCATGAAAATATGTTGACTTACGTAATTTTTTAAATTCATATACTTTAATTTTTTTACAATAATATATCAAAATTTAAATTCTAAATATATTATTTTGCTCAATTCTAATGAATGATAAACAAACTTATCCTAATTGTTTTTAAAAATAGATTTCTTTATGGATAAGATAAATACAAAATTATTAGAGAATTTTTCAAAAAAATATCAAAAGAATAACAATAAAAATTTCAAAATATTGATTTTTAAAACAATTTTAAAAGACATTTACATAGATAACATTTTTCCAATAGATTTAATATAAGTTTAAAGGATATAAATTTAAAAATCCTATAATATTATTATAAAATAAAAAATAAAAAATAAAAAATATTATTTTTATAATTATCTTGAAGAATCTCATAAAATATTACATAATAAGGATGACGAATGCAATGACAAAATTTCATTAGCCACTGGAACTTATCAACTATATATTTGTGTATATATTCCCCATCATATCTATCAATTATTTATCAATTATTTGTTTACTTTTCGTAATATATTAAAGAAAGAATAGTGGATAAGAAAATATATAATTTTATTTTTCCTTTCAGTTTTTGTAAATTAATTTTTTTATTTAATTATTTATAAAAATTAATTTAAGTTATACTTCACAACAATGGTAAAGGTAGAATTTAGAAGTTTATTGAAATTAAATTTCTATTTTATTATTTGGTGAAATAAGAGAATGGTTATAAGTTGAAAGAGTGGAGTGAGAAACGTTAATAATATTAATGTTTAGTTGTTAAGATTTTTTTTTTACATTTTCTATCCTTATAATATATTTAAAGAAATTAGT
This sequence comes from Dalechampia spathulata, assembly GCA_948192965.1. Classification (NCBI taxonomy): domain Eukaryota; kingdom Viridiplantae; phylum Streptophyta; class Magnoliopsida; order Malpighiales; family Euphorbiaceae; genus Dalechampia; species Dalechampia spathulata. The sequence continues at coordinate 6,783 of CANYBF010696489.1, forward strand.
CTCCGTTTAGAAAAAAAAATTGTCACCATACTTTTTTAGAAAAATTTATCATCTCATTCATCTATTGTTTATTGAAACGATAATCTAATTATCGTTTCAAGATCATCTAAATATCATTTCAAGGTATTTATGTGATTTTAATTATATGTTTTTATTTTAAATTAAAGTTATGTTTAGTTGAATTTTTGGTTGATCAATGTCACATATAATCAATAATTTGAATCTTGTAAATTACTTGAATTAAAATGTTTATGAGATTATCAATAAAATAAAAATTAAGTTCGTTAATTAATATGCTTTATTTGTTGAATTTTATATGAATTGATGGTTTATTTCTTAGCATTATAGATGTTTGTGATTTTAGTTACCACTTTCAATGTCTTATATATGAATGTTATTATATTTTTATTATTATATGTTTATATAATGTGTATTGCTTCTATTGAAAAATAAATTATCAAGTGATTCAACATGCAACTATTTATAATGAACCTAAAAATGAATGAAACTAATACATATTTCTGTTTTATTATGAATCAAAGAAATGTTTTTGAAATTGCTTTATAATTTGTTTATGAGTAGCTCGAAGATCATTTTAATAGTAAATAACTTAAATAAATAATGTTACTTGTTAGAATTTGTATTATTAAAATATATAAAAATATATATACATGAGAAAGGTATATCAAAATGTACAAAAAAATCATAAGCCATTAATTATTATGAATGGTTTTTAAGTGAAAATGAGAAGATCATTAATTGTTTGTTTTAATTTCTTTCAATCATGTACATGAAGATCCAAAATTTCCTTTCCATTATTTAGATCAATTGTCTATTTTAATTCATTTCAATTATTCACTTCATAATGCTTAATTTTAGTTGTGATCCTCGATTTTTTGTTGATCAATTTTTCATTTATTGAAGTCATTTATCAATGACAAAAATGTATTTATTTATTTTAGCTAATTTGTTAATGATATTGTATATTTAAATAATTATCGTGTTAGATACATTCAACATAAAAAAAATGTTAATGAAAATATATCATGAGGAATGAATATAGATAATCATTTAAATGAGATAGGATTCAAGTAGATGTTTATGGTTTTTTTTTTATTTTTATCTATGATTAACATATCATTATAATTGATTACTAAAACTAACAAAATTTTATTATTAATATAGAAAAATTTGACTTTCTTTATGCATGTTGGTAAATTAAAATTTAACCTCCTTTTAAAAATTTACGATGGAGATCATATTAGTGTTGATAAATTAAAATTTAACCCTCCATTAATGAATTTCTGATTGCACTCTTAATTTGAATTCAATATATTATAAATTAATATTCATTATTGCTTTTTTTTTATATTTAATATGCTTAATAGTAAATTAATTGACCAATGATTTAATTAGTTATTAAATTTAATTGATTTATTATCAATTTAAGCTGGAATCAAGTTTTTTTACAAGTAAATCTTAAGAGGCTTATTAAATATGAATTAGAAAATACTGTCCGAAATTTGTATTTGATGGCATTTGTTCAAGGATGAATCATAAGAAATGGTGGGAAATCAGACGGTTGGGCCCATAAATATACTGAAAACCAGGAGATAGCGATAGCGGATTTCAGGGTTGATTTTGTAATTTAAAATGATTGTTTCTCTAGTTTTCAGACATCATGTACCTTGTCTATGTTTTTTTTTTTTTTTTGATAATCCAGTTGTCGGTGCTTGCGCTCCCCTAATCCTGGAACCTATGACCCAACCCCCAAGGACCATAGGCGGGTAAATCCGGATCTGATCTCAGTCAACAAGTGCGAGTAACTTGTCTATGTTTCTCATTCATTTAACTGATGTTAAGAAGGTCTAGTCGCCGGCCATTTTCATTCATGACTAAGCTTTATATTTTGTATAATGTATGGAGTGGTTAGGTCTATCATGAATATTTGGTCAAGTGGGGGTGGTTTTGATTTGAGAAAAATATAACATATTTTAAATTGGCTGCCAACTTGTCTCGTGCCATTTGGGTCTGACCTAAAAGGGAACATATTTGCCTATTTTGACTCCTAAATTGAGTATATTAATCTCCAAGCTAGGAAAGTATCAAACAATCAAAACCCACATACGATTCAAGGGATCATTATGATGACATTACATTTAACATGATTAACATATATATGAGATATGTAAGTCAACGGATTAGGAAGAATGTAACATTAATTCTCACCAATGATTTTGACATAAATATGATCATACCTAATCAAACTTTCTAATTTCGAATCGTGTCTAAGATTATCAGCTCTATCTAATATGTTTGGGATGTGATCCACCTTCCATGTCAAATTTCAACAAAAATCTGCCGATAGAAGAAGATATTTACATACAACCAGGACATCATCAATGATACCAAGGAAAAGGCAGGCCGAAGAAGAAGCTTTGAAAAACTAGCCACATGATAAAATGGCAAGATTTTCGGAGCTAACGAGGTCACAAGCACATCATTTTGTCAAGAAAATGATGATCATCACCATGAACGCTGACTGCTAATTGAAGAAGAAACTTCATTTAATGAATTAACAATTAAGAAAAATGATTTAAAACTTACAAATATGAATAACAAGGACCTAATGCATGTTGTTGGGCATTTCCACAATTCTTTTCCCTCATTCAAAACACATTTTTGTCTACCATTTGCTATGCTTATAAGGGAAAACCCAATATTCTGTGCTAGCCACCCTCCTTGCGATCAAAATTAGAAAAGATTCTATCTTTATGCAATACAAAAATTCAATGGAAAATACAAAAATTCTTGCCTGTTTTAGTTGTATATACAATGATGTAATCAAGGGAGGGGCCAGCCTTTGAATTGCGTCTTTCCGTGTTCTTTCCAGTCACCATCTATCCGTGCCATTATCGACTTCCAAATCCAAACCTCTTCTCCTTCTTCGGCTAACATATCCACCAAACCCAGAACTTGAATGACTGGAAGAGCTTCGACTGATAGAACCAATGTCAGAGTCAGGCCTCAAACTGAAAGAACGGCTAGTCGTTGAAGAAGTTGAAGAATTAGACCCAATCCTCCTTATGATCGAAGATAACCCACGAAAAATCCTTCTAAAGCCAAACCCTCGTCGACCATCACCACCGCCACCACTACTTTCCCTTCCTCTACGAACCCAAGAAATCCTCCTCGGAGTATTACCGCCGCCGCTAAATCCTCCATCCATCTCCGTGAACACGCCAGGAAACTCTCTCTCACCACCTCTTCTCCCACCGTTAAACCTCCCAACAGCAAACCCACCTCCCGGTAATCTCCAAATAGTCAAACCAACAATCTCATCAGAATTACTATCACCATTGCTACTACTGTTACTGTTATTAGTATCCGAAATCTCATCATCTGTAGGCATCTCATAACGACAGACAGGACAAGAATTTCGCAAAGCCAACCAAGGCAGAATGCAATCAGAATGGTAAATATGCTTACACGGCATCTCCCGAGCTTCGCTTCCCAACTCGAAAGCTTCTTTGCAAACCGCGCAGTGCGTTTCGGCTGCCACGTGGCTGTCATTCACGTCAACCACAGGCATAGACTCCACACCCGCTTTTGAAGCGGGTGGGTTCCCTACCCTACCAAGTCCATTCACTTCCATATGCGCTAACTGCTCTAATAACCTATCAAACCCAGATCCCATCAAAAACTCCGACATTCTTGCCGGTACGGGTCGTAAACCCGACCCGGTTCCATCATCGTAATAAAACTCATAACTGTTGCTGTTGTTATTGCTATCACTGTTTCCTTCTTCGTTGTTTTCTTGAGCAGTGTTGCCACGTAGGACTATGACTGGATTAAACGGAGAACGATCGCCGTTATTACGGCGGAACCTCAGAGTCGGGATCCGATCCGATACGTGCCGGCTTCTACTACTGGAGTTACTGCTGATGCTGTCGGATAGCATGTGCATGAACCGACGGTGAGGATTGTCCGTCTGGGAATTGGCGTCGATCTCTTCAATAAATCCACCGTCACAGTGAGGACATGAGGCATCGGGGCTATCCGCAGAGGTCAAAACAGAAATAAAGCGCGTGCATCTGTAACACCAATACGACGTCGTTGTCGTCGTCGACATCGTTCAGATCCAGTAAACAGAGGATGAAAGAGAGAAGAAGATAAGTAATGAAGGGAGAAAATAGAAGAGAAATTGAGTTTATAAGGCAGGCGGGCGATGAAATGTGACTTCTTAAGAACACGCGTGACTATCACGCGTTTTGACTGTGTGCTTATAAGGACAAAGGAGGCGCGCACAGGGCAAGAGGGGGGGGAGCGTAGCTGCTAAAAGTTGACTGGAAAGAAAATAAATCGGCGAGTTTGAATTGGACAAAGAACGAAGAACTCGGCGATTTGGGTAAACAAAGCTAAAGTGAAGAGAGATAAAAAGAAAAGAGGCTAAAGTAACTCAAATATATATTAAATAAATTACGCAATAATTATAATTATATCTGTACTGTTCAAAAAATTAGTGAAAAATATTTTTAAATTATTATCATTTTAAATATTTTAATTTATCATATAAATATATAAATAAATTTAAAATTATTATTTCATTAATGATAAATTACAATCATATTGATTTACTTTTCAAAAAAAATTAAAACATTTTCATAAGTTTATTAATTTTTTTTTTAAAAAAGATGATATTTACATTTTATTTTTGTAAAATTCATATACAAAAAATGGGTTTTGAACAAAATAATAATCATTAGACAATACGTTGCAATTTGTTAGGAATTTGTATCAAAATCAAGGGTGAATCATTCATTATTTGAATTAATCGCCATGCTGATCAACCTGAAACTCGTGAAATACTTCGGATATTTTAATCTGCGGGCATCCCTATTTTAAATTAATATTTCATTTTCTTCTTTATTTCATGAGAATGATAATTCAACTTTTATATATGAACATAATATATACAAAGTTCATATAACATATACATTAAAGGTTAAAACCAAATTTTATTTTATTTTATTAAAAATATATTGAAATAAAAATATTATTTTTATCAGATTTATTTAATTAAAATAAATAAATATATATATATATATATACACTAATAAATTAAAATATTATTTTTATCAGATTTATTTAATTCCACTATTTATAATAACATATAGTTGCTATTGTAAACTTATAATTAGTACTAGATAATTCATAAAATAACGTAATCAATAAAATTTTATTAATGACTGCTGTTGAAATATAAAACGATATGATAATATATTTACATATGATTATTAAATAAATTAATTTAAATAATTATGACTAATATGAAAACAAATTTAAATTAAATATAATAAAAATGCAAATATTATTTGAATATTGTATAATGTTTATCACTTTTGGAAATTCTACATGTGATTATAATTTAATAAAATTAATGGCAATTTTAAACATACTTTTATTTTTATCCTAATTTTAATTTGAAATAATTTTAAAATAAATCAGATATTATTTAATTTAAGGTTGATTTATTTATTTATTAAATTAAATGAAGCGGGTTGAGTGAGTTGGTTCATTCCCATTTGAAGATGTGCCAAAAAGATGGCAAATACCACACAGGTAGCTCAGCGGTACGGGTTTGGAACGGATGGTACTAGGTTGTGGGTTCGAGTGATGGGGAGCAACTTGGTTTGTAAGTCCCTAGGGGGAGGGAGGAACAACAAGGTTTGTAAGCCCTGCTGGACTTTACACTGGGAGTCAATACTTGCATTTATTGATTGAGATCAGATCCGGATTTACCCACCTATAATCTTTGGGATTGAGTCATAGGTCCAGGATTAGGGGAACGTAAACACCGACACCTGGATTATAAAAAAAAAAAAAAGATGGCAAATTGATATGGAAAAAGGAAAAGAAAACAAAAACAAAAGGGAAGGAAAGTATGGCCACTTATTGCTGTCGTCTTAGCAAATATCTGGAATCATTATATTCCTATTTTATTGTTCAAACTTGCACGCCTCCCAATTAATCATTCCCTACAACTTCCAAATTTATATATCTTTTTATAGGTTTATCAAGATTTCCTTTCATTTTAATTTTTCTATATTTTATTATCAATTATTAATCATTAGTATTAATTATCTTATTAATTATTTATTTTATTTTTATAATTGATTTTAATCCTAATAAAATATTATTATATATATAATTAAATTTTAAAAATTAAAACTTTTATTATTTAGTTTTTATATTTATTTTATTTTATTTTATATAAAATTAAATAAAATTTAGTTTTATAAATTAAAAATATTACTATTTTATATAAAATTAAGTAAAAATGATTTTTTATAAATTAAATTATTGTGAAATAATGAAGAGGGGTAAATGGATTTTTCGTTTCTCTTCCAACTCACAAAAGAAAGGAAGGAGAAAAGAAGAGTTTTGCTGTTAACAAGAATAAAATCTGTTTCATGTACATAAGTCATATATGATATTAATTTTCAATTATACCCTTAACTTTTCATGAAATGTCATTTATATCATAGCTTGCAATTTTACATACCATTACTTCTAATTTTATTTTAATTTATATTTTAACATATAATAACATTCCAAGAAATCTCATAATTCATATAAATTCCAACATAAAATATCATAAAAGTCATTTTCTTTAATTGCTTTAATTAAACATATTAAACATTTCCTATATAACATTTACTTTAAAAATACTTTTATTCCGTCAACTTTTCATACTTTATCATTATTAAATATTCATTTTCATTTAGAAGCATGCTTAATCTATTTCATCGCATATATAATTAATGCATCGAAATATGCTAAGTGTGTGGATGTGACATTAAGAGCTTCTAAACAATCTCCAAATCTTTAAATCTTGATAAATATTGCATAATTATTTCTTTTATGGTGAGAAGATTTTTCATAGATGTCAATAGAATAACATTGATTTATATTTGACTTCCTTTGATAAAATGTAGCATTACAATCCTTTATGAAGTAAGATTGTCTTATGTCTATGTATAAATCACTTGAGAAGAATTAAAATAATATTAAAATAAGCTTTCAATATAAAGATGTTAAACCTTCCATATATAATAAAGACAATCAATATTCTTAATACTTTTAAAGATCCAATTGATTGAAAATATTATTACCATGAAATGATATTTCATAAATTTTATTCAAATATTATTATTATGTATTTAATAAAATCAACTAAAAAACATAAATCTATAAAAATTAATTTAATAAAAATTAAAAATTTATCAATTTTATTATTTATTAAAATCAAAAAAATTGAAATAAAATTAAAAACTATTATTATTTAATTTTTATATTTATTTTAGATAAATAAAAATTAGTATTTATGTTTGATTTTGAATAAAATCCTTAAATTCAACTTAATTATAAAAATAAATTTAAAGAGAATGGTAGAATGATATTTTTGCATATCATATGCCTTGTTTTAATATATTATGATTTTATTTTTATAAATATGATATTGAAGTTTAGATTTTGATTATTTGTAATCGATATTTTATTAAATTTTTGTAAGGGTAACTTATCAATAACATGATAAAAAGTAAATCCTATCATCATGAACTAATTTAAATATGATTTAATAAGATAGATTATGTTGCGTGGAATTTTACTTATTAATTTACTTTAAAATTATGTAATTTTAGTTTTATTTTTAAAGGTTAATTGAATTGTTTCATATTATGAATCATTTTATATTCAACATATTATATTAATTTATATGATACATAAATTAATCATCATTTTAGATTATTTATGTCAAATTTAAGTTCAAATTTTTAGTATGATTAAGATTATGGATCATATTTATGTCAATCTTAAACTCATTATATTGATGAAATCGATATAATATGAATATAAATCATTGACCCGAATTATCATCTTATCAATTATAATTTCAATTAAACTTGTTATTTATATTATTTATTAATTGATAAATAATTATGAAATGCATAAGAGGAATAATCTTTTGTTTTAGTATGGTAAAAAACTATTAAAATTTAAATATTAACCCTCACAAATTTGAAGGGATAGAATGATCCATTAAAGCTATTCTAATGGGTTAATAATTAAGGATATATTTGATTTAAAAATATGTGTAAACATTGAATTAAAGACCCAAAATTAGTATATTTGAGGAAGAGCAAGAATGTATATAGTTTTTGGTGGTTGAATTCAGTAATGAAATATCTCAACGGGACACCGTTATTGCTTCTAACGCATATGTAATCCGACGAAGAACAAGATTTGATTTATACGGGCAAATACAACTCTTAAATTCCATCATTCTAATGAATAATTCAACCCACAGAAAGAACCAGGAAAGATGAGGATCCCATCCAAGGTACAATTATGCAGATTCGATATCATCTTCTTCTTCTTCTTCATTGATCTTCTGTCCAAATCCTCTCGGTCCAGTTCTTGATCTTACCTTTCCATTTTTCTTTCTACCTTTCTTCTTTTTAGCAGCTTCTTCTTTCTCAAACTTCTCCGTCTCCCTTTTCTCTAAGAAATCACTCACTCCTAGGTATACTACCTGCAAATTACCCCATTTCCCAGATTACAGCTTTAATCAAATCCACACCTGAAAATCTATGCATAAATCAATAAAAACCAAATAACCCAAATCGATTTTAAGCTTTTATCCACAACCTAGATCCCAAGATTTAAGATTTTAACTTGAAAATCAATGAACAGCAAGAAAATGAAGTTAAGAGTTTACCCCAATAGTGAGAATGGACAAGACAACAAAGGCAACGAAGAGAAGGATAGATACAACGTTGGCCGTTGGATCATTACCACTGTTTTCCACAATTTGCTGGGCAGCGTCAAGTGGCGCTGAATCAGAAGGCAAGCTGGCTTCGTCAGGGGAAGCGGGAAGTCTCCTAATTTGCGTTCTTTGGATAAAAAGATTCGGCCTTCTGGTGAATTGAGGTGAGGATAAGGACGGACATGGAGCTGGTAACTTGGTATAACTAGTGGAAGGAGAAGAATGGGGAAGTTTGGGTTTGGTAATGGAAAGGATATGATTGAGAGGCAGAGATATACAAGTGGTAGCCATGGCCATGGCACATCTGCTAAACTTTCAACCGTATTAACGTACAAGATTAGCAGACAGTGCCAACGGGCAAGATTGGTAGGATAGGATTGTTGTGAAATCAACAAATTCCCATGGTGGGATCTTAAGAGAATGGGCTTTCAGGTTCCTTCCCATGAGGATGGGCCTTTTGGGCTATCACGGCTTCTGCTAAAAACAATGAAGAAAAGGAGAAGGATTCTTGCAACTTACGAGGAACCATAGAAACATGAGCAAAAGGTTAACCTTTCCTCGGACAATGACAGGAACCAGGAAACAGAAAAGGACATTTGAAAAATGAAATTGCTTCGTCATCTTTCCAATCCGAGATTGTAAAAGGGGGGGAAGTGGATAAGCCACTGCAAGAACTCTAAATATTTGGGATAAACATAAATTTGACACGTTTTGAAATTCGACCATTAAATAGTATGTTTACTTTCAAAATTTTTTATTCAAAAAAAGTTGACATGCTAATGATCATACTTACATCATGCCATTCTCATGCAATGCGTTAATTAGATAATTAAAAAAAATGATATAATATGTTGATATTAATACCATAAGGAATGAACCCTAAAATTTAGAAGCACCATGGCCAATGGGCTGAGATGGGGCGACAAGTTTACAATTACAATCATTTATTGATGTAAGTCTCACCATCCTTGATTTGATTTTGACCTTTTAATTATTGAAATATACATTATGTTATGTTTTTTAAAAATATATTTTCAATATTTTATAATAAATAATACTATGATTTGTTATGTCAATGGTGCCCCATTTGTCATGGGGACAAAAATATCCCACGTTAGAAAGATATAGATAAAGTTTTGGATTTATAAGAGAAGGACTACCCATCCTAAGAGGCATGTCTTTTGGGACACCTTACCCGTAAACATTATAATCCAAAAAAAAATAGTAATATGATTTTTAGTATTTCATAATTTTCATTTTCTCAAATTTTAAAAATTTTAAATTCAATTCAACTATTTTCTATTTGATTTTAAAATTTTTTAACCTAATTGATTTAATTTTATTCCATATTTTATTTTATTTTTTAAAATTATTTTCAAAATATTTGTTTATTTTTTAAATAAAACAAATCAAATATTTTAAAATTCAAAACTTTTAAAATTAGATGAATTCGATTGGATTTTTTTGATTTAAATTCTAATATGCTCATCCCTAATCATACGATCTCATGCTACATAATCTCTAAATTGCTTATTTAATTACATATTTATGTACCCTTTGATTTAAAAATCTATCAAAAACCACTTCTTATCCAATATCGATAATTCCTCTTCATCCTTATCAATCCTGAATTTCACATAAAAAATTATCTAACAATTTTATTGTTAATTGTTTTTAGAAATACTCTTTAATATTAATTTATTATTTAAAAATAAATTGCCAAAATGTTGCTCAACTAACTTATAACATATAAAAGCATACTATTTCTTCCAAGAAAATACTTCCTTCTTCCAAATTAATAAATGCATGTGTTTTATTATTTTAAATTATAATTCATTTAGCATGTTAAATTTTGGTTATATTATTTTAATTATATTAAAAATTAAAGAAATAGGCTAATAATAAAATAAAATTTTTGTTCTTTTATAATTAAAATAAGATATAATAATAATGATATAGTTAAATTATATTTTGAATTAAAATAATTAAAGTGTATTTTTGGATGAATGGAGGAAATGTAAAGGATTGATTAATTAGCCAATTGACTCATAAATCAATATCAATTTTCATTATAATATCTAGTTTCATGTTATAATAATTTTTCAATTACTTTTTTTCATCAAATCAATTAGATATTTATTATTTGATCGATCATTATATAATTTTATTATTTTAAACTTTGGAATTTTATTGATATTCATAATACTTGATCGCTAGCATGTTGTTGTGAAGCTTTTCCAATATTTCAGTAAATATTAAATAAACTATGAGTAATTATTTAGTAAACTATTTGTAATATTTTATGATATTAATTATATGTTTATTATTTTAATTATTTCTATAATATATAATTATACATTATATTAAATTTTTCATAGTTTTTTTATGAATATTTATAATATTTTACAGAATAAATTCAATATCTAATATATATATATATTTGATTCTAATGATCTATAAATTATGTCTTCACCAAAACCATCGTAGAATAGGATTCTTTCATCACATATATAATACCACTTGTAAATCACATATAATAATTTATTCTTTTTTTAAATTAAATTATTTATTGATAATAATTATTTAATATATAGTATGATAATTTTTATTCGACATCTATGTTTCAATCAGTGAAAATTTCATTTATTTAATGATGTAATAAAAAATGATGTAATAAAGGATAAATTAAAAGAAGTTTATATATATTTTTATATTTCAAATATATATATATATATATATATAATTATTCTTAATATAAAATAATATATTTTTAATTTTTTAATCAGATAATAAATTATACCAATGCAGTAGCTTCAAAAATTAAAATTGGAAAAAGAAAAGGTATAAAAAAAAAAAAAACGAAAAAGCAAAGGAAGACCACCGCATATGATGCTGTTCCGTCTCAAATTGTCCACATTTTCAAAACCCTCCATGTCCAGCTGTCCACCGTTTCCCCCTTTTCCTATTGGTCCGATTCCAATAAATAAATAAAAAGAAAACCAACAATGCTTAAATTATTTAAAAAGGGTAAAGTCGGCAGCGCAACAAACATATTCTCTAAATTACGAAAATATTCTCCAAAAGTGCACCCTCTTTGCCTACTTGGCAACGACCAACTACTCAGCCCCACTTCACCGACTTCTGACATGTCGGGACGCGATTGGCCCACGTAGGCAGGAGTTAACAAATGGCAGACGAATAAAGCGAGTAAAAAGGAGTGATATAAGCTAGAAAGTGAGAGAGATGTAAAGATATCTAAAAAAGGATAGATATTTGGCGGATCAAAAATATCTGGCCAAATCCTCCACCTTGGCAGTGGAACCAAACCCATCTGGAATCGGTTTTCCTTCATTTTCTTTTCCTTTCTTCCAAACAAGCCTTAACACAAATATCTCCGTCTTTCTCTCTGACTCTGATCCAAAATATTCTCATCCGCCTTTTAACTTTTTTTCCTTTTTAGTTAAGAAACAAAAAAATTATGGGAGAAGAAGTGAGGATGAGTGACTACGAAGCTAACGGGGATAATAACGGTAACGACGAAGATAGAGTTAGAGAATGGGAATTTGGCTTACCTACGGCCGATGACTTAACGCCCTTATCGCAACCGTTAATTCCACCAGAACTCGCTTCAGCTTTTAGTATTCTACCGGAACCTCACCGCACTCTTGTTGAAGTCAACCGTGAATCTCAAAACACTATCTTGAATCTCCGTTCAGGCGGCGCGTTATCTTCGAACAACTTTAAATCTTTCAATTGTAATAATAATAATAAAGACGATGATCTGGCGGAGGAGGAGGAGGCGGTGGCGGTGACGGATCAAGAGAAACTGAGAAGACTTGATTCAGGAGAGGAAGCGGATTCTGCTCTGAGAACGGATAATTTGACCGGAGATGATCCGGCGAAGACTACGAAACGGCCGCGCTTGGTGTGGACACCGCAACTGCACAAGAGATTCGTCGACGTGGTGGCGTATTTAGGGATTAAAAACGCAGTGCCTAAAACAATAATGCAATTAATGAATGTGGAAGGATTAACTCGCGAGAATGTCGCGAGTCATCTGCAGAAGTATCGTCTGTATTTAAAGCGAATGCAAGGCTTATCTTCTAGTGAAGGTCCTTCAGCTTCTGATCATCAATTGTTTGCTTCTACGCCAGTCCCCCAGAGTTTGCAAGATAACGGTAACGGAGCTGCAGGAGGAGGAGGAGGTGGTGGAGGAGGAGGGCATAATGGCCACGTTGGAATGCCTGTTCCTGTTCCGGTTCCAGTTCCAGTTCCATATCATCCAGGAATGGGGCCAATAATGCCTATGCCTATGTATGGGATGCAAATGGGAAACAGTAATAACAGTAATAGTCATAATAACTGTAATATGTTACAACAGCAGAGAGATTGGAGAGGTAATAATTACCATATGTGATTTTCATTAAAGAGTTGATTCCAGCACGCAGCAGAGAAAGAGGTTAGTCTTAGTTCTTATAAGTAGTTGTTTTATAAACCAATTCCACTAAATTTGATTCTATATATTATGGATTTCACGATATAAGAATATTGAGCTATGTCGAACTGATTATTTTGCTGTCTGTTATAACACTGATTTGTTCAAAAGTCGCTAATGTGCACAATACCGTTTCGTTGATGGCTTTAGTTTTTCTTCTTTCAATTTCATTTTGGACGATATTATAGTTTCCCTCTTCTACTACTATAGTTTTGGTTGCTCTGTTGAATTGATTCCTATTCCAGTCTGCCCATTGATTAGGATATATCAAATTTCAGGTTTGTGTTTAGATGTTATTCACAAGTTTCACCTACAGGTTGCCAGGTTTTTGCACGTTTGCTGTTTATTGTCTGCTTTTACTTCGGGGTTTCTACTCAGCTTACTGTTCGAGAATTATCATTTAAATCATTTGCTTCTGTAGATTCCGAAGTTTTGAGCAAACCTCTTATACATTTGATCTTCAAATGGCTTGCTTAAAAGCTCCTCCAGTCAGCAAAAAGAGAGGCAGCAAAAAGATCTTGGGTTTCCACATCAAAAGGATTCGGTTTTAAGCGAGTCTTAATTACTTGCTGTACTTCCCTTGCTACATATATCTGAAGGCAGCAAAAAATCGGGCTGCACCATTGCTATTCACTACGGACAGATGATGACAGTCATTGTTTACAAATTTTCTTTTAACCTGCTCTCTAATTCATAGATGTTAAATAAGTTGTATAACTGGATATGGCTGAACTTGGTTTTAGAAGGTAGAGAAAGAAACAGAATAATTCTAAGAAAAATTCTGTTGTAATCTTATGTCATGTTCTATATTGAATTGAATGACATTGTCATCTCTATTTTCTTTCAGGGCTTTGTTGAATTAAGCTGTATACTTATTCAGTTCATATGATATGTTTCGATTCTCGATTATCCGAAAGTGTATACAATTATTGTCCGTATCCTGTATGAACGAATGATTTCACATTAACTGTTCATTGCAACATTTCTGTTAATATTTATATGGACTACTTATGAAATGTTCTGTTTTGCGTGATGTGGCTGCTCTGTTCTCGTCCTGGAGGTTTCTGTTGCCAGAAGTAATTCTATGCTGATTGTTCCTGGAAAAGCGTTGGCTGTTGCTTTTTACAAGCTGCTCCAGGTCAGTAGTGATTCTTCTCGAGGCCTTGAAACCATCATCGATCATTACTTCATGCTGCTTTTGATATTCTGCAAGCCTTTCCTTCCTTCATCCCTTTCCGTTCCTGTTACCATTTGAAATTCATTATTTTTTTATGAAAAAAATCTATAAATTAAATAAAAAAATTCAAAAAAATGTTAAATCATCTCTGGTTCAGCTGTATCAGTTTCATATTCATGTATCATCTAATTGGAAACTTCGGACTGGAGTTGAAATTATTATAGCCCAGAATCTTCCTTGTCTAGGTCCATAGAATCCCATCTGCCCCTACTCTGCAATTTGAAGTAATTATCAGTTGAGTTGGGATCATTCCAGCTGGAACTATGTTTCCTTCTTAAGCTTAGCGTTCTATTATTCTGGATCCTTTTCAAAGACATTTTGCAGGTTGTTTGTCTCTTGTCTGGAAATTGATTTTAAACCTTTTCTCCTTGTGAATTTGCAGAATACTCTGTTTTATATATCCAAATAAGATAGTAAACTTCTCTTTTTTTTTTTTTTTTTATCATCAGCTTCGATCATTTATCATAAAATATTATTGTATAAAAGATATACAATTGATTATTTAGTTTATAAACTTAAAAATAAAAAATATATATTTAATGAAATACTTATAATTCAATTATCTTATTTTTATGAAATTTGATAAAATATGTTATATTCAGAAAACTTTCATTTTTAATAATCATAAAATTTAATATTTATATATTTTACACCTTACTGAACTATAAGAACTTTGAATCAAACACAATATTCATCAAATATTAAATATATATATGTTTTAAAATATATAAATTTAAAATAAATTAAATCTGAGATATTAAATAAATCAAATTAATTAGATATGAAATCATCATCATCATCAATTGGTGGTAATAGGGAGGGCTCTGGCAGAAGATTTCAATTTTCGCTTCTTGGATCAAAAGGTGATCCTCATTCTAAGGCTCCCACATCCTATCCGATAGGATTGTGAAGAAGGTAAATCACGATACCTAACAGCCTCTAGGTGGGAGATCCTAGGTGGAGTGCCCACAAGGAGCCCACTCATAAGGTGTAACTTTCACACTATGGTTGTCAAGATTAAACATTGGATCTTGGGGTCAATTCTACCACTCGAGTACCAACTGAGCTACACCCGTACGGGTCAATTTTCGCTTCTTGATTTTGAAGTTTGCACTATTTATTTAAATATTATTTTATACCGTAATATAGTATTGTTAGAGATTATTTTCATAATTTTATCATATATTTCTTTATAAATGCAACTATAATAAATAAATGAAATATTATCTCAAGACCGAAGAATCCAAATAAAGCTCTTTGAATAAATAGTCTGAAGAGTTTCAGAATTAGGGTCAACTGTTGTGACCTTTGTGTATTTTTAGCATATTCATTATTTATCCCTGCATTTTTAAAAATTTATAAAAATGCCCCTGTACTCTTACTTATTGTGCTTATAACCCTTTCGTTGTCAGTCTTGCATTAGTCAACGAGTCAAAACAATAATATTGGATTAATAACGCTTAATTTTTTTTACAAAAATAACAATACCATTTCAACCTTATTTCGTCATCAAATAATGCTTTTATTTTTTAAATGTTAATTTTAGAACATAAATTATTGTAAAATAATTTATATTATGTTTTGTCATGCGTCAAGTATTTTAAGTTAAGCTTCAGTAATATTATTTTTAACTAAATAATTGTTTTATTATTTAATTATAATTTATTGATACATCATTCTAATTGTCATTTAAACTTTTTAAATTCAACTAATATAAAATTTTTTACAATATTAATCTAAAAACTTACATAGTATGACTGTATACATTTTCATCTAACTTTTAATATCTCACTGTTAATTTATTCATATGATATTTACATTGAAATATTTGCATCATTTTGTTTAATAAATAAAATATCAAGTCTGCATATTATTACAGTATTAAATATAATATAATTAATTTATATAATATGTGAATGATTATAGACACTATAAAAAAATTTAGTTTAGCAATAGAAAGTAGTTTGTGGCTAGATCATTTGACTTATATGTTTATAATTTAATACTAGTAAAATAACACTTCAATAATTCATAATATCATTATAATTCTTCATTATAAATATATGTATTATAAGACATACATTAGCTATAATCATCATTTCCATAAAAAGTAATGAATATAGCATCATGTTAATAAAGTTTAACATCGATATAATTTTTTTGTTACTAATTAAAATTTTGAGTATATAAAAAAAATAAGAAGAAATAAATACAACTATAATCAATCAGTAGTGTCGACATCCTGATGATCATACATAGCAAGAGGATTAGTATGAATTGCATACAATGCTAGAATGCTAGATTGGATAAGTTAATTAGGGCACCATCATGATTTGGAGTAGCATGCTTTGATTAACAAGTAGATGCTCCAAAATCCATATAATGTTGTTGTATGTGATCATATATATATATGATAATTGTTCTATATCGTCATTGAAAATTGACGATAATAGCCTATAAAGAAGCATGTAATCGATGCTTAATCTCTGCATTTATATTTAAGGGCATAAAAGTTCATGATGATCCATATGCATTTGAGGCAACTAATCCTAAACTGAAATAACTGCTTGCCTATGATTAAGACCATAAACTCATCCCTTAGGGTTTCCACCCATTGGCTTTAAGTGGATACAAGAGTTGTATTTGTTGTTAACATTATGCCTTATGCTGCAACCATAGGAAGGGTAGCAGTTTCACAATTTAGTAGTTTCATGATTTGCAAGAATGCTCATCACAAATAGCAAGCTTGAGATCCTTAGTTTGTTGTCGAAAACTTTCCAATCCGATGATTGGTACTACTAGAGATCCTTGATTCATTCTTCTACAACTAATTTCAACTCTGATGAGAAATTTTGTAAAGGAATAAGGAAAATTGAAGAATATATTATTAGGGTTATTGATTTGAGGTTGAAAGAAATGAAAGAAGGAACCAACAAACTGAAATGAAAAAGGGAAGTATGGATGAAACACAACATTAAAATAATGTCATTTTTTTCTTCTAATTTATAACTAAAACTATATCATTTTAGTTAATATAATTTTTTTCCTAATTAATTTTATTGATATTATTATAATTAAACTAATATTATTATAATTCAACTACTATTATATTTCCATAATTTTAAATAATATTCTAAAATGTAATTTTTTCTTCATATAACAATGTTACTCAAATTTATATATTTAACAAATATAATTAATATTATTATACTTAAACTAATATTATTATAATTCAACTAATAATATTATAATTTTTTCTTTATAATATAGTATTAGTTTAATTCATTTCTTATAATTAAATTCATATATTTATAATTTTTTCTTCATATCAACAATGTTACTCAAATAAATATATTTAATATTATTATAATTAGCCTATTATTATTATAATCTAATAATATTATAATTAAACTGATATTATTATAATTCAACTACTATTATATTTCCAGAATTTTAAATAATATTGTAAAATGTAATTTTTTCTGAATAAATTTAATAAATTTATAATGTTTTATTCATATCAATATTGTTACTCAAAATTTACATATTTAATAAGTATTATTAATTTTAATAAAAGGAAAATTAATAATAACTTGTTACTTTTAAATTAATATTTTATGATATAAATTAATAAATTATTTCTATCAATTCTTTATTATAAAAAGATATAATATAATTTAAATTTATTAATTTACAAAATACAAATCATATTATTTATGGTTAATTCTATCTTTTATCTCGTCTTTTCCCCTTTATCAATGAATTCACTCATGATGTGTGAATGAAGTTAGCTTATACTATTCCATTTCTTTGCTTCTACTAATAGCTAAATACCTTTTGATATTTTGATTCTTATAACAAATAATTATACAAAATAATGATAAAATTAAATGAAAATTATTCCATATTTTAATATATTATGTATTTATATTTTATAAATTAAATAATATTACTATAATATTGCTATATTTTAGATTTTATATATAAAAAGTAAATTATAATTATTAATTATTATGAAATTTAAAATGTATACAATTATATTAAAAAATAGTTTATATTTTATAAAATTTAATATTTTATTTTTTAATATAATTTAAAACCATAAAATTAGTTACATCTTTAAATAGAGACATATTAAATTTTCATCACTAAATAATGATGAATTGGAGACAGAATTTAATACGTCACCAAATAACAATGAAATTGGAGATATAACTTATCTCATTACTAAATAGAGATAGACTTAGAGATAGATTTAATTTCTATCACTAAATGACGATGAACTTTGAGATAAAATTTATTTCGTTGCTAAAAAGTGACGAATTTGGAGACAACATTGAATTTGTCTCTGTCTCTAGATAGCGATGGATCCATCACAATACTTGACTCCAATATCATTTACGATAAAATTTGATGTATCATCTTTGTCTATTTTTATTATTATTCTATTGTAATTATTCTATTGTAATTCTATCTCCATTTAATGATGGAAATAATATCATCACTGTTTTCAGAATTTTGAAAATTTCTTGTAGGGAGAATATGTATTCCATATATAATATAACTTAAATATAATATATTTCTTGAAATGAGAAAATAATGATAGTAAAGAGAGAATAAGAGTGATACACCTTATTAATGATTTATTCTGAAAATTTAACAAGAAACTAATAATAATATTTTTGAGTTAAAATCAATCTAATTATAGAACGTATTTTATATTATACTTTCTAACACATATATCGAATTAAAATACCAAAAATAATTACCACTTTAAATACATTATGACGAATATAATATAGAGTTTAGAAAAATCATTTATTTTAATTTATAAATATTAAAATAATGAAAGCAATATTTTTGTTATGAATTTTTATTTTTCAAATATCAAAGTTCATTAAAATAAATGAATTATTTTAACATTTATGAGAATGTGCTTAAATATGAAATATAAAATACTTATGAAATAAGGGAAAAGAAATGTATTATTAATTGCTGAAAATCCTATCCGGAAGTGGCAACACGTGCAATTTATAGTGGTTCGGCCAAACTTTTGCCTACGTCCACTTTCTTCTAAATCTCAACTTAGGATTCCACTAATATCTCAATCCAATTACACAATGGATTTCCAAATGAATCCAATATCCTAGTGTTTTCAAGGCTTACACTCTAACCTTTACAAAAAATGTCCTCATAATCACTCAAATACAATTTAATCCCTAAGGATTAATCACACACCAATCCCACAATTACAAAACCTAATATCTAGGTTGTGGGAATACAACAATAAGAGCTAAATACAAAAATACAATTGAAACTTACTTGGAACTGATGAAAGTAGCTCAAATGAAATTGCTCTACAAGTTTTTGGATGTTAGAAATGAAAGCATACCAAGTTCATACCATAAACTAGCCGTTTAACAGACCTATAAGTCTATTTTATAAGTCACGTACGACCATACTGTTTCTGTACGCCCATACAGATTCAAATATATCTGTTAGAAAAAGAGAGGGAAAGGTGGTATAGCCGTACCATCACTTGGTATGCCCGTACCAGATCAAATTTCCTAACAAACTGTTATGCCCGCGTTTGACCCCCTAGAAGTTTGTAGTCGTTTTGAGTATGCATGTTTGGATGTATACGTATATGTATACATGATTGCTTGCGTATGTGCTGTGTATTCTATGTTTGTATGTACATCGTGATGACGTATTAGATGTGTATTTGATGTATGCATGATGGCATGCATGTATGGGTTGTATTTGAGGTGTTGCAGGTGGCCGAGGAGTGCGTTTGAGAGTGAGAAGAGGAGTTTGGGTAGACGTACGGGCGTACGGAAGGTTGTACGGCCGTACGAGACAGGGGAGCTGAGAAGGCTAGGGCTCCTGGAGGACGTACGGGCGTACCAAAGGGTTGTACGGCCGTACGGTTGCTCACAGGAAATCAAGTGGGACAGTAGAGCTCTCAGGAGTTGGGGCGTACGGGCGTACCATGAGGTGGTACGGCCGTATCGTTGCTCGCAGGAGTTGGGGTTTGTCAGGGTTTTTAGTTCCGTACGGGTGTACCAAGACCGGTACGGGCGTACGCGACTTACGTTGGGCTTTTTAACAGCAGAAATCAAGCCTTTTTCTTATGTTTTATTCCCTTAAACCCTTAAAACCGTCCCTAAACCCTAGAAACACCCCGGAGGGGAGGTTCCAAACACCGAGACAGGGCCAGAGCTAGAAGCTGAGGCTAGAGCAGGTTAGCGTGGTGATCGAGGGTGAGTGATAGCAGTCTTCTCTTTCCAGGTTTGTGCTAGTTTGTGCTCGGAAATGTGTGTTTATGCTAAAGATTGATCGTTTGTGTTTATTGATTGCCTTTATGCTTGATTTAGTGGTTCTTTGGCTCTGTAAGCCTAGAACTGATGCTTGGGGATTCAATTCCCAGTGATTATGCTTGTGCATGCTTTTGATGCGGGTGATTGTGGTTTATGGTTCCGATACGGGACGAACGTGTGGTTATGAGTTCCGGAAAGGAACGAGCCTTGTGATTTATGCATGATTGCCTTGTAGTATTGGTATATAGCATGTGTATGCATATTGATGGTTGGCATCGCATTGCATGGTGAGGGGATGAAATAAGGGTGGCGATAATGTACTGTATCGCGGTACAAGAGGTACCGGTGTCTATCAATTAGTGGCCCGTGCAGGAGAGGTACGAGAGCTAATTGATAACACGGGAGTGAGATGCTCTCCGTACAGGCAAAGAGCG
>CANYBF010696633.1:0-11681 GCA_948192965.1 Dalechampia spathulata
TCTTGCAAACAAAGTTAGAAAGAAATAGCAAAGCAACTAAAATAGACATAATACTTCATAAAAACTTATAGAAAACTAAGACTAAACATATAAAAATCACAATATTAAGACTCAAATAAACAACATAATAACTAGTAATCAATATTCTTTCTCATCTCCTTATTCCATTAAGATTCCTACATCATCATCAATATTATCCTTTCTTGGACCAAAGGAGTCAGTTTCATCAAAAACAACTTGCATTGATTCCTCAACAACTAAAGAACATTTGTTAAACACCCTATATGATTTACTAGAAGTTGCATAACCTAAGAAAAGACCTTCATCTATTTTAGAATCAAAATTTCCAAGATTTTCCTTGGTATTCAAAATATAGCACTTGCAACCAAATACTCTAAAGTATGAAATTCTTGGTTTTCTACTATTCCATAGCTCATAAGGAGTTTTATTTAAAATTGGTCTCAAATGAACTCGATTGGTGGCATAACAAGCGGTATTGACCGCTTCGGCATAAAAGTATGAAAGCAATTAATACTCATTAAGCATAGTACGTGCCATGTCACAAAGAGTCCAGTTTTTCCTTTCAACTACCCTATTTTGTTGAGGAGTTCTAGGAGATGAAAAGTTATGATGAATTCTAAGAGATTCATAAAAAGATTTAAAACTTTTATTTTGAAATTCTTTTCCATGGTCACTTCTAATAGAGGAAATGTAGTAACCTTTTACATTCTTTTAGTAACATTTTGAAAAGCATTAAATGCGTCATCTTTATGAGCTAAGAATGAAACCCAAGTAAACCTAGAGTAATCATCAACAATAACAAGTGCATAATGCATACCACATAAACTAGCTACCCTAGTTGGACCAAATAAGTCCATATGCAACAATTGAAGTGGTTTAGTAGAAGTTACCTTATTTTTAGCCTTAAATGAAGATTTTACCTATTTTCCCATTTGGCAGGCTTCACATACCTTTTCCTTAGCAAATTTGATCTTTGGAAGTCCTACCACATGCTCGTTCTTCTCGAGATCTTTAATGCTTTAGAAACTAGCATGTCTAAGTCTTCTATGCCACAACCAAGAATCCTCACTTATAGAAACAAGACACTTTATATTTTTGTTAGGAATATAATCTAAATCAATCATGTAAATATTTTCTATTCTTTCTCCTTGAAAGACTAGCTTATTATCACTTATCCTATATACAAGGCAACCTTTAGAATCAAAAACTACCTTAAAACCATTATCACATAATTGACTGATACTAACCAAATTATGTATCAATCCTTCTACTAACAAGACTTTGCTAATAGAAAAGTTGGGATCCTTACCAATCTTACCAATTCCAACAACTTTACCTTTACCGTTATCTCCAAAAGTAACATCACCTCCTGCATATTTCTCAAGATGGGAGAAAAGGCTTCTATTCCAAGTCATATGCCTTGAGCATCTATTATCGAGATACCAATTATTTTCATTAATTTTGGATCTCAAGCATACCTGTCAAAATAAATGTATTTACTTATTTTTAGGTACCCAAATGTATTTGGGTCCTTGAGGGTTAAACACATTCACATCATCATTCTAATGCATTTTTCTAATAAAACATCTATTAGTTGCATGCCCTTTTTTTTATTGCAATAATGACATACAACATTTCTAAACTTAGAATGATTATACACATATTTCTTTCTAGATGCATGTGAATGACTATGATTGTGTGAACAAGAATATGAACAATGATGCACCTTATTTGTCACCCCTTACTATGGCACGTCATGCTCTCGTAAAGTAATTAATAATTTCCAATCAAAAGAAAATTATTAATTACCCTATAAAGGATGTAAAATTTATATATATATATATAACACTTGTATTATGTTTAATTTCACGGACACATATTAAAATATTATGCTTACATTACATATATTAATTTACTAGCTTAATCTTTATTTCAATTACTTATTAATATTTTATAAACTTTAATCTAATTCAAGTCCTCGCCTTAAAGAAATCCCTGCTTAATTGGTGCTTTGCAATCCGTGCGTTCCATCCTTTTGTTAACCTGCGTCCATCAAATGACGAACACTGAGTATTTCACTTAGTGATGCTATATACATAAACATGGTAAACATGTATAATAATTAAGAGATTTAATAACCTTAATCATCTTTTTTTTTATCACTTCAACATATAAATAATTTACATACTATTTCTGTACAACTCTTATTTATAACCATAATTATTTGCCCACCGAAATACTTAGACATAATTCAATCTGACCAAACTAAGTAAACTTGTTGCCATGTTATTTGTTTCTTATTTTAATTAAATCAATATTACATTTCGAATTACCTTAGAGTAATATGATCTTTTACATGTATACTTAATTAATTATCATATATTTTATATTCATTATCTCAATACTATAAAATATTTCTATAATACATATACATATAACATAATCATCATAATACACCAATTATTTATATCGTACTAAAATTTCATTATGACTAATACCTCTAAGGACAAACTTTTACCTTTGCTTCTAAAATCTTTATAATGTAATATCACTATTAAAATGTTGTATTCCTTTAACATCATTGCATCATAAATTTCTTAACACTATATCATACTTAAATATATATTCAAAGCCAATATTATCATGTTTTAAATATTATCACAATATAATTGAATTTTATAAATATTTTTAATGTCATTTTACCACTTGTCATAAATTTATTCTTTAATAACAATTCATAAAATAATTAAGTATATGAATAATTAACTCTATCAATATTTAAGATAGAATTAGTATCAATATATAACATCATACTTCTAGCTTATATTTTGTTTTATTAATGAACATAAACGCCAATTATTGTATTTGAATCATTATGTAATAATGCATTATAATATGTATTATGAAAGTAAATTTATCATACACTTTCATGTATTTTTTGTATCAAAATTATTTCATTATCATTGTGAGAATGTTTAAATCGTACATTGTTCCTTTAAATATCATACCATAGAGAAATCATCATATTCTTATAACATTTATTCATATACACCCATTATCTTTTCATCATGACCATTCTTTGTGCTTTTATGATATATGAATAATAATGATCATATGTGAGAATGCATTCATGCTATGCATTTTTCCCTCATATTTTTTTCTAGTATCATTTTATTTCATTTCATTTGCCCTTTTCACACACTGGGCCAATTCATATCATAAGCGCGTTTGGTACTGGGTCTTTCATTTCATTCCATATTATTTCTATGGTTCAACGTACTGAAACCATTTCACATTTATTTCCCATAGGAAATCATTTCATAATGCCCAAGTACCCTTTTCATTTATCATTTATTCATTTCCACTCATTTTTCTCCTTCCTTATGTCTCAATGTCATGATTATGCATATGACCATTGATGTTTCATGACATGTTATGTATGCTTTATGTCATGCGTCATTGATCAAATATGTAAGCATCGTGATGAAATATCATTCATCATTCAATTTATACTCTTAATCGTTCATTTAATATCTCATCCATTTTAGACATTTATTAACATTAAATAAATTATAGATCATCTCATAATATAAAAATAATAACATAACAATCATTGATCTTAAATAATAGATCATGATATTTTATCCATCAAGTTATCAATCATAATTAATTATTCATACTAATCATAGCATATCATAGACGGAACACTTTATTTAAAATAATTCTAATCCATGGATGTGTTAATTTATTCATTATTGGTGTATAATGAATTTCAGTCTCTAATAATAAATTAATTACTTTTCCTATCTTAAAAAAAACATTTCATTTCTTTACATATATACATTTATTTTTTTATAATAACTTTATACTAACACATACTTTTACCCTTTCACTTGTATAAATCATTTCATAGTTTATGACCAATAGACTTTGCTATCATGTTGGAAATATAATTATTAGAAAATAATATCATGCATAAACTATTTATACAATCGATATCAATAATTATAATAAACTTATCATTCATTAACTCACCAAAATACTATATTCAAAATTCTATATATATATAATAACTTTAATTAATAAATTATGATGTCCCAATGCATCATTATCTCCTTTCATAATTATTCTAAATATATCATCTACATTCATTTACGTAATAATATAATATCCTAATAAAATAACACTCATCAAATAATTTCTTGTAAATATAAACTTAATTAATTTACTTATTAATTAATTTATTTTATCATGTATTATATTATATATAAAATCTATAGAATCCATATTATCTTATTGATCGCCCATATAATAATGTAATAAACATAGAAAATTAATCATATAATCATATGTTAATTATTAAGGTAAGTTAATACTTACCTGCCGATCCACTATTAAGGCATCAACAATTAAATAACACAAACCTGTTTTCATTTATTTAATTAATTCCCGATGAATTGCATTGATTTTCCCTCTAAACCATAATAATCACTTATTAATATTTATCTTAAATCTTACACCAAAATACTCACTTATTAATAATCACTTATTAATATTTAATACTCAATTATTAAACATGCCATATTTCAAACATCAAAATACTTTTATTTACTGTTTTTATTATTATAATTTTTTTTCTTTTAAAGTTAATTCAATAAAAGACTAATAAATACTTATAAACATTTAACATAACTTTTAAATCTTACATATCATTAAAATTAACCATTTATCATCTTATTAACATCTTTTTAACTTAATTTTTATGACTTTTGAAATATTACTCTTATGATTCCATTAATTTCTTTTCATCATGCATACAAAGTAATCGAACAGACACACAAAATCATCAAGAACAATTTGAGCAGCAAAGGAAAAACACCACATCCACTATTTTCTTTCATTTAACAACACTAATCATCTAAAACTTCCAAACAAAATTAAAAACTACTACATTTACTCTAGATCTATTTGGCCATAATACAAAAATGCACTCAAACATTTTGGCCTCAACACCAAAGCACTAAAAAATGCATAAATCATGAAGAATCAATAGCAAATCATACTCACCTTCATTAAACCAAACGAAAAACAAACTACTTCTTGCTCTCCCTCAAGGTTTTAAACTCGATCTACACAGATCTAGTCACCATCATCTCATTTAAATATGCTAACTTGATCACTCATCAAACGCACATGTAAGCACCATCAAATAAAGGTTCGACTTTACAAAAACAAAGAAGAATAAGGGTATTTCGGCCTTGAACTTTAAGAAGAAAAGAAAATGGGTTTTAGTTATTAAAAGAACAAGAAGAATATAAAGGGTTTTCTACTAAACCATATGAAATATACATAACTCTTGTAGATTTAAAAGAAAAAGAAGAAGATGTTGCTAATTTTTGGTCTCCATGTACCATATGCTTTGGCCTCCTTGTAAAAAAAAAAAGAAAATGAAGTTGCTTCACCAAATCTTAAGCTTGATGCCTTAATCTTATGTTTTGCTTGAAGTTTATAAGGAAAAGATGAAGATAATAAGGTGTGTTTCGATTTTCATGGAAGAAAATGGAGGAAATACATGAGGAAGATGAAGAAAAGGAGGTTTGAAAGAGAAGAATGGAAGGAGGTTCGGTCAAAGAGGAGAAAATGAAAGGAATTAACTGTGTTGGAACTAAAAACCATATAGATTAGGTTTCTTTTCTTTTTTGTTTTTAAGGACAGCCCATACACCATTATTCACCTTCAATATGTATTTATTATTTCCAAATACCATTAAATATTTCATTTAAATATCTTAAATATAAAATACACTTTCATATACATTTTTTTTAATATAAATTCCTTTCCATCTATTTCCAACAATTATTAAAATTTATAATATTTAATACTCTCTCTCTTCCCACCATCATTAATACCCATACTACTTTTACATTTCCCCATACCACTTTCACATTCTTCCAAAATAAATTAAATATATCATTTCAAACTTCAACTCATATAATATATATATTTACAATCATATTATTTATTTCTTTTCTTATTTATCTATTTTCTTTCATATTATATATATGTCATATATAATATTATATTCATTAAATCATATTAATCCATTTTATTAATACCAATACATATTTAATCACAATAATATTCTTACACTTATACCTCTTTTATACATTTCATTTATTTGAATCATATATATATATACACACACACATGTATGCATTTCATTTATATTAATTACTTACATGAATTCCTTATTCAAATATAATTATGATATCATAAATATTCTTAATATATCTGATTTCATCTAAACTTCTATTTTCTAACATTTTTCATACATACATATATTTGATTTTATTTTTATGTATTTTATTATTATTATTATTTTTATCCTGATCATGGCATTCATTAATTTGCACATCCTATATATTTTCCTATATCATTTACATATCACATACTTTATATCATAATCATCATTACAATCGTATCAAACTAACACATGTCAAAATTACTAATTTCATGTTATCCTTGCATTTAATAATTTTTCAATCATGCATAATCAAATTATCATAAAAATATATGAACATTTAATATGGCCATAAAATGAGGATGTGACATTATTAGCATGCGTATGCACTCTATGAGTCTTAAGATGAACATGTTTCTTTTTGATATCATTTGGTTTTTGTTGTGATGTAGAAGCTTTGACAAAAATCTTACCCTTAGAGGTGTAGGAGGAGTTTTGATTAAATTCAATACCCTCTTTATTACCATTCAGTTTTTGGTGTTTTAAAATAGTATCTATCTTAACCTCTCCTTGTTCAAACCTAGACAAGTTATCTTTTAACAAATCCTTTTCTTTTGAAAGTTTGGCATTTTTATCTTTTAAAGATTTGTTTTCCTTTTCAAGACTTTCAAGTTTTGTTTTACAAGAATCAAATTCATTTTGTAAAAAATGTTTCTCTTTTGTAATGGATGCATGTTTACTTTTAAGTACTTGTTGCTTCCTAGCTAATTTTTCATACTTTTCTAATAATGCTTCTAATGCACCACATTCATCATCATATCAAGCTCATCATTACTATAATAAGATTGAGATGATGTGGTTACCTCATCATTTCCTTCATTATCCAAGAATGCCATGAAGCAAAGGTTGGTTACTCCTTCATCACTGAATATCTCCTCATTTGATTCACTGTCATTATCCCACGTAGCCTTTAATGCCTTCTTTTTGAAAGGCTTGGATGGTTTGTTGAGGCGAGGGCATTCATTCCTCATGTGTTCCGGCTTGTTGCATTCATAATAAATGATTTGATTCCGTCATGGATTGTCTCTTCGGTTGAATTCCCTTCTTTGCTCGGATGGCTTCTTGCCATCCTTTTCAAGCTTCTTCTTCTTCATGAGAAAATTCTTGACACGTTTGGAGAGGAGGGCCACTTCATCATCAATATCTCCTTTGCTTGTGGAAGATGTATCTTCTTCTTTTGATGCCTTGAGTGCAATTCCTCTTCGTTTGTCTTCCTCTACCCCTTGCTTAAGGGTAATCTCATGTGTAAAAGCTTTCCAAGAAGCACATCGGTTGATAGAATGGACAAGTCATTTACTTCTTCAATGGATGTCACTCTAGCCTCCTAATCCTTCTTAGGCAGCACCCGCAAGATTTTATTGTTGATGTCCTCCTTTTGATACATCTTTCCAAGCTTCATTAGACCATTTATGATCACCATGAGTCGATTGTACATTTCAAAAATTATCTCATTTGCCTTCATTATGAACAGCTTGTATTGATATGTCAAAAATTGAATCTTCTTGTTCCAAACTTGATTGGTTCCTTCATGATGAGTCTCCAAAGCATCCATATTTGCTTTGCCGTGACACAATATGATACTTGACCATATTCCTCTTGACTTATAGCATAATATAGGATGTTCATCGCCTTTTTATTCCGGAAGTTTACTCTTAATTCTTCTCTAGTCCATTCTTCTCTATCCTTGAGAGAGACAACACCATTAATTGTAATTATTGGAGGAATGTACTCTTTTACCATCAAGTTGAATAATTCAATTCCATCACTGTCCAAGAAGACTTCCATCCAGTGCTTCCAATAAGGATAATTTGTTCCATCAAAGAAAGGGGGTCTTATAAATATTGACTCTCACTTGTTGCCATAGGATCTTTGACTCAAGAATTTTACTTCTTCTAACAATGAGCACCAATGCTCTGATACCAAATGAAATCCCTTGCAGAAAAGGCAACACGTGTCAGTTTATAGTGGTTTGACATTAACTTTTGCCTATGTCCACTTCTCCCAAGTCTCGACTTAAGGTTCCACTAAATCATAATCAATTACAAAGAGGATTCCACAAATGAATCCTAAACCCCAGTGTTTTTTAGGCTCACACTTAAACCTTTACAAAAATCAATCTTACAAACTCTCGATTACAAATTAATGCCCAAGCATTAATCACACACCAATCGCTTAAAGTAAACCCTAG
Source organism: Dalechampia spathulata (assembly GCA_948192965.1). Lineage (NCBI taxonomy): Eukaryota > Viridiplantae > Streptophyta > Magnoliopsida > Malpighiales > Euphorbiaceae > Dalechampia > Dalechampia spathulata. The sequence continues at coordinate 8,511 of CANYBF010696633.1, forward strand.
CTTTCACAAGTGGGAATACAATAAAAGAGAGTTTTCAAATGGCAAAATACACAAAATACAAGTAGACTTACTTGTTCTTGATAATAGAAGATCAATAGAATGATTTCTCTGTAAAACTAGCCATTAGAGATACAGATATGAAAGTTCTCTTATGAAAATAGCCGTTAAAAAGGGTTTAAAACCTTTCTTTAAAGTCGCATATGGCCGTACCTATTTTTGTACGCCCGTACAGATTTAAAAATCTCAATGCAAAAATAAGAGGGAAATGTGGTATGCCCATACCAAAACAAGTTTCTTGACAAACTAATTTCTTGTGAGCTTACGTATGGTTATACCACCCAATGGTACGCCCGTACCAAAACAGGTTTACTGACAAACAAAATTCCTGTGAGCAACAGTACGCCCGTACCAACCAATGGTATGCCCGTACCAACCAATGGTACGCCTGTACCATACTCTATCAAATAGTACTAACTAGGTACGGTCAACTGTATGGCCGTACCACTTAACTAAGCCATTTGGTACACCCGTACCAACACAAAAAACTTACATAAAAATGACAAATAACTTAAATTGATTCACACATGGCACACACATCAAAACCTAGGGTCTAACACTTAGTATGTAGTAGGTACTTGAAATGTATATTTTGAGTATTTGGTACCAAAATTATAAATTATAATTTTTAAATATTAATTTAGTATAAAATATCTTTTATATTTTAATAATTTTTTAATTTCAAAATACATTTTATATACTATTTAAGTATATAATGAATATTTAAAATGTATATTTTAAATATTTGAATCAAAAGTAAAAATTGTAATTTTTTTAATACGAATTTAGAAAAATATACTTTTTACATTTAAATCATTATTAATCTCAAATGTGTTAAGAAAAATATATGTATTATATACTAAAAAATATCATTTAATGTTTTTGAAAGTATATGATAAATATTTGAAAGACATTGACAGTTTGAAAGACATTGTAAAAGGGAGGCTTTTATAAAATCCTATTTTAAGCTTTGTTTAACTATATTTTTCATCAAGTTTTGTCTATAAAAAAAGAGGATAATGTTGACTTTATATTCTGATTTTGATGGTTACCAAAAAGCAATATTCATTGATTTTAAATTTATTATTAATTAATTAAGTGAATTTTTATTTATTAGATTTTATTAATGTTTAAATTTTGAAGATAATATTTTCTATCCTATTGATTTTTACTAATTGCGTTGGATTTGACATTTCACGTGATTGATTGTTTTTAAATGGATAATTTATATTTTTGGTAAATATATTGATTAAAATCTTATTTGGATATATTATGTAATTTGGTAATTATTTAACTTGGTATTTTCAGTAAGTATCTTTTGGATATTACAAAATTTATTTGTTCAAAATATAGAAAGATAATTATTTTATCTTTTAAAGATATTTTCTAATTTTATTTATTTTCAAATGATTTTATTGTAGATTTGATATAATTGATTTTTCAAAAATCAAATATATTAAATTACACATGTAGATCGAAGAATTTTGAATTAACTTGGAAATCAAATTCATCACCTATATTTATGGAAGTCATCCAATGGATTCTATGAGGATTTTAAGGAGGATTTTTTAGAGATTATATTTTAGTAAAGTATCATAAAATTTTGTTAAGAAAATTTTAAGAATATTTATACTTTATGGAGCTCAAATCAATATTTTTCAGAATATAATTTTTACTCTTTTAGAAAATTGATTTTGGGATATACTTCCATTTTTTAAAAATGTTAAGTTTTCAAAAGTTAGTTTTGGCAATAAATCTATCATGTAAATCTAGCTTGCTAATTTAACGTAACCAAAAGTAATCTTCATATTGATTTTGATTAACTTACATATTTATACTCTATGTATTTATGAAATATAACTCTCATATTTTTGAAGTATAAATATATAAATTTTGAAGTCAGAAAATACAAGATTTTTGATAAGACAAGGATTAAATTAATATACATCAAAAGTGTTTTTCTAAAAGCTTCATTTTGAATATTTATTCTCAATCTTTTCAATACAAATTGTAAAGGTTGTAGGATTATTATTCTTAAACTATTCATGTATTTTAAGATGTTTTCAATTGTGAAAAACTTAAAGAGATTTCAAGTGAGCCTATAAAAACATAAGATTATCTAGTTAGCTTTCTAAAACTTGAAAAGGTTGCAAATTAGCCTATTAAAAACTCTTGATTGTAAAGGTTCCAAGTTAGCCTTTAAAACTTATTGTAGTAATTTGATATAGTAAAATATAAAGATATTAGTTTTGAGAGAGTGAATTTAGGCATTTATCGTGTGTTTACAATTTCTTCTCTTCTCTTTTTTATTTTTTAGCTTGCTAATTTATAATTGTTTCACTTTGAAAGGCTTTTATAAAAGGTTTTCACTTTAATTAATCTACTATTTTTCAAAGGGGAGTTTTCTAAAAATAATCATTATGTTTTTCGTAACTTTGATGTATTTTTTAATTAATTTATTTAGTATTTTATTTTACTAAAAAAATAGTTTACTAAAGTTCATATGTCACGTCTTCTGGCTGCGTAACATGCTCCCGTCGAATGATTACCAATTCCCATTAAGAAAATTTAATAATCATCCAACAAGGGATTCCATACATTCATACTAAGCGCGAAAATTTTTTTTTTTTTAATATCTGATAACAAAACCATATCATTTAAATCCCTAGTTCTATAAACAAATCTTATTTCATATAAATCATATTTAGCGTTATAATTATACGAGCATCATAATTATACAGACATTATTACAAGTTTATATAATATCCATGTTTGTTGTACTGCCAAAGTACTTATTAAAATCTTGCACGATTATAAACTTTAAGAAGTCCATAAGATAAATTACCACACGAACGTAGATAGTCCTGCTGCTGCCACTAAAGTTTCTCTTCCGCGGCTTTGCTAGTTCCTGCATTTATCAATGGACAAACGCTGAGTATAAAACTCAGTGGTGCTAGTTAAAACATTTAATATAATTCATCAAATCTTATGATTTAAACAAATTAATTATTTCGTCTATGCATGAATCATAAATTAAGACTGTCTTTAATTTAATTGCACAGAAAATTCATATGAAAATGACTTTATCATTTAAATCATGAATTATAAGATATG
>CANYBF010696942.1:0-16776 GCA_948192965.1 Dalechampia spathulata
TTTTTGACCCAGTGTGCCCAGAGCATCGCTCTGCACTCGACACTCCCCCTTTCTTTTCTCTTTCCTCCTCATTTCTCGCTTTCCAATGCATTCAAGCATCCATTCCACATGTTAAGCCATTAATAATCAATACAATATCAATCTACCCATTGATATCCATCAACAATTAATGCAAACATCAATTCAATATGCATATTCCTTAAGCAATCAATACACTTCCATATAATTCAATACCACGATCAATACCAATTAATACAATAACAATAAGAACATAGCATCAGGGATTATTCCCTTAAAGACTTCATTCGATTGCTAAAATAGCAAAAGAAGCCATAAAAGAATCAATAAACACATCTCGCACAAACAAACATCATTTAGCACAAACCTCAATGACAAGCAAGCTCTAACTCAAGCGTCTATCCTCAATACCGTCCCTTCTAACTTCAATCGCGCTTCCTCTAGGGTTTTGGTAATTTAAGAAGGAAGAACTGAAAGAATACGTAGGGTTTAAGGAATTTCAGAACGGGAGAAATGAAGAAACTTACGAAGGAAGCTCGATTAAAAAAACGCTCAAAAAGTCAAAGAAATGACGTCAGAGTCACTGTCACGACTCGTGACACACTGTTACGACTCGTGACGCCCATGTCACGACTCGTGAAACGTGTTTCACGACTCGTGACACTGCTGTCACGACTCGTGAAACGCCTGTAACGACTCGTGACACTCCTGTCACGACTCGTGACGCCCCCTGTCACGACTTGTGACGCCCCCTGTCACGACTCGTGACACTCTGTCACGACTCGTGACGCACAAAAATCCTTCAGAAAATAAGCCAAACTCTCTGTAACGACTCGTGACACTCCCTCACGAGTCGCGTCCAACCAAAATCTCGTCTATCCTAGGCAAAACCTACTGTAACGAGTCGTGATGCCACTTCACGAGTCGTTACAGACACTTTTCAGGCACACTCTTGCCTATTGGCAAGCCTCAATGCCCAAAAACCCGTCCTTAAAACTCAAACCAACCTACCTGGCACTTCCAAACATAACCCTAAGCACAAATACGCATCGTCCCTCATCCAACCGAGAAGGCACGCTTCCCGATAAGGCGACGACACACAATCAACCACAAACACATACGCATATTCGCATAATATATTCTTACACATACATACATTTCTCAAGAAAGTATCATCCATCACATTCATCAAATACAATTCATACACGTATACGCATACTCATACATATATACACATATACACATATGCATACATATATTTAGACACGTAAACGTACGTGTATACATACAAACTCCTAAGGTCCTAGACGCGGGCGTAACAAAACACGTCACTCACGTGGATGTGACATAGTTGATAAAATGCTCAGAGATATAATGAACAATAATGATCCGTTTGGTGGAAAATGATAATATTTGGAGGTGATTTTAGATAGGTATTATTAGTGATCCCAAAAGAAACAAGGTAAAAAATAGTTAATGCAATTTTAGTAACATCGTATCTTTGGAATAAAATGAAAGTACTCAAATTGATAAATAACACGTAAGCTAGATCAGACGTAACCTTTAGTGATTTCTTACAAAAAGTGCAGGATAGGGAAGAGCCTGTAAGAACATAATCATACGAGATGAAATGGTGATACAAGATTATGGAAAAGATTTATGCGAGAAGACATTGATACAAAATATATTTCTTGATTTTATTAAGAACCTGATATCATCATAATATATGATAAACAGTGTAATATTAGTAACAAATTATGAATATGTGAATAAATTGACTTAGATGATGATAGATATGTTTCCGGGAGAGACTTAAGTGTACCTTAGTTATGACTATACAGTTGATGATGTGAACACCAATTATTAATAAAAATTTCTAAATAGCTTGCAATCAAATGGAATCCCATCACATAGTCTACAATTGAAAGTTAATTGTTCAATAATATTTTTAAGAAATTTGGATGCATCGAATGGTACGTAGAAGATTTGAAAAAAATATTATACATATTGAAATAATAGCTAGACAACATATTAATAGACAAATGTTACTATCAAGAATACCACTGAATCGATCAGAAATGAAGGATATTCGTTCTAATTTAAAAGCAAGCAATTTTCAATGCGATTATGTTTTGCAATGACTATAAACAAGACATATGAATAAACAATACAAAATGTAGGAGTATACATATCAAAAGATGTTTTTTCACATGAACAATTATATATTACATCATCAAGAGGGATTTCAAGTTCGATAACAAAAGTATTAGTAAAAAAAAATGATCTAAAAAAGAAGAAATTAACATACATAAAAAAATATAGTCAATAAATAGGTATTATTATCAAATAGATAAATAAATATTTTAAATAAGTACATAATGTTTAAATATTAAATATTAATTTAAAATTATAAAAAATATTATTATGATAAAATATTTTGAAAAATAAAAAATAATAAATAAAATTATTATAAAATAATAAATCGAAAAAATTATATTAAGATACAATGTAACTTATGAAACTCTAATTAGTATAAAATGAATTTATGATTTTTTGTAATTATTTTATTTTTATTTTTATTTTTTTTAATCCAGCCCAATCTGTCAACGGTTCAACGCTGAACTCAAAATGGGAGGGAAAATTTCCCCCCATCTATCATTCTCCGCCTCTATACCTCACTACCCTTACATTCTCTTCCTCCTTACTTCCTACTTCCTAAAACCCTAGCCACAGCCTCTACTCGCTCTCTCTAATGGCAGAGACTCCAAATAAACACCTCCAACACTCTACAAATAAACCCAAGCAAACCTCTCCTACAATTTGTCTCACTCCTCAAACCCCACTACATCCTGACCCTCCTCGCCGATCTTCTCGTCGATTGTCGCTTAGATTTGATCAAATTGCCGCCTCTCAAAAATCATACCCCCGATATGAAAAACCCACTGGGGATTTGTTAGAAATTAAAGAAGCCCCTCAAGGATTAGTCCAGGATCCTGCAAAATCCCTAAGAAATTTGAGTAAGATTGAATGTCTAAAGACCCCCAAAAGAAATGAATCAGCACAATCCCTAAGATCAAGGTCTAAAGTTGTCGATGTGCATGTTTCATTTTCTCCTATATTGCCAGATCAATTGGAGATCAACAAGAAAAGGAAAAGGAGTGAGGAGAAAGATGAGAAAACTGTAATAACAAGAGCAGTAGCATCAAAGAATGCGAAAACTCAAAGGAAGAGCAATAATAAAAGACAAAAGAAAGTTTATTATAAGAAAGTGGTGTATGATGGTGGTGAATTTGAGGTAGGTGATGATGTGTATGTGAAGAGGAAAGACGATACTAGTTCTGACAATGAAGACACGGAAGTTGAGGAGTGTAGATTGTGTTTTAAAGCAGGGAAAGCCGTAATGATTGAATGCGATGATTGTTTGGGCGGGTTTCATTTAAAATGCTTGAAGCCTCCTTTCAAAGAGGTACCTGAAGGGGACTGGATTTGTGAGTTTTGTGAAGCCCGGAAATTGGGTAAGGAGGTCAAGTTGCCTACCCCGCCGGAGGGAAAGAAAAGAGTCCGGACTTTGAGGGAAAAGCTTCTCTCAAGTGACTTGTGGGCTGCCCGTATTGAGAGGTAGCGTTATCTGTTTGTTCGTGAATTTATAATGCACATTGGATTAAGTTAATTGTGTGAGTTCATACTCCTTTGTGTGCGCAGTCTATGGAAGGAGGTGGACGGCAGCTATCGGTTTAAAGGGCGATGGTACATTATTCCGGAAGAGACTGCTGCTGGAAGACAGCCTCATAATTTGAGAAGAGAGCTTTATAGAACAAATGATTTTGCAGACATTCAGGTATTGGGCATTCTTTTGTTTGATTACTGAATTTGACAAGTGCTACGATTATTGACTTTCTTGGCATAAAACATGATTTTTTTCTCGTGGGAAAATTTCAGCTCGTCATTAGTTTTATTGTTGTTTTTAAATAATGCATAAATATCTCATTTTGATAATGGATGAGATTGCTAACCTGCACTTTTTTGCTAGTGGCATGTACACACGCGCTCGCACACATATTTGTTAATGACATGCCATCCTGGTTTCATTTGAGTAAAATCTTTGGCTGCTTGGATAGATTTCATGGTGATGGCACGGGGCATGTGCCGCATGTTGCCTTCACTTACTAGAACCATATCAGCTTTTGTTTCTTTTAGCATTCTATGAGTTTCAAAGAACTTCATATGTTTTGGAGGTGGATTTTATATTACACAAGTTCATAACCATGACAATAAATGATGCTATAGATGGAATCTGTCATTCGCCATTGCTTTGTCAGAAGCCCAAAAGAATATGCCAAGGCGAATAATGAAGGAGATGATATATTCTTATGTGAATATGAGTATGACATCATCTGGCATAGTTTCAAGCGTCTAGCTGACATTGATAATGGTGAAGAGGTAAGAAAATAAAATCGAAGTTCAGGTTTCTTATCATGTCAAAATGAAATAAATTCTTTTTTCAAATTTCAAGGAAAATATTAAAATATGCTTATTTGGTAGGAGGGTGATGGAGTGGATAGTGATGAAGACTGGAATTCTTCCAAAGATACAGAGTCTGAAACAGATGAAGACATTGAGTATGAAGAGGAAAATGTGAAGAACCTACAAGCCAGAGCTTCCGTTGCTCATGAGTTGGCCGCTGTATGGACATTAGCTTTTCTGCATTTTTCAATCTTTGAGGTTAGCGGCTTAATTGATTATGTTATGATGACAGAACTCTCGAAAAGGCAAGTTCTTTGGACTTCAGAAGATTGGGACAAAAAGAATCCCAGAGCATGTACGATGTCACAAGAAGAGCGAATTGGAGAAAGCAAAAGCAACACTTGCGTTGGCAACAGTGCCAAAGTCTTTACCGTGCAGAAATAAGTATGTGATCTTGATATCCGTTATCCTTTTGGTTGCATTTCTTATTCTTCTGTTTGTAGTCTCTTTTATTTATTGTAGTTTCTAATAGAGGATACATTTGATGTAGAGAAATGGAAGAGATTACCGGATTCATAAAGGGTGCCCTTTGTGATGATCAATGTCTTGGTCGTTGTCTTTACATTCATGGTGTTCCTGGTACTGGCAAGGTAAAATTACTCAGCTTCTTTGATCAAATATCTCCACATGAAAACCAGTTAGTCGTTAGAGTTCCAATGCTGCTTATTGAAGTAAAACTCATTTACTTTTTTCATTGGAATGGTTTTTGCAGACAATGAGTGTACTTGCAGTAATGAAAAGCCTAAGATCTGAAGTTGATGCAGGAAATATACAACAATATTGTTTTGTGGAGGTTAATGGTCTAAAGTTAGCATCACCAGAGAATATCTACAGGGTATAAATTGCTGAATTCTTTTTTGCCTGTAATATAAGAATGATGCTCTTGTTGACATACAACTTCGTCTTCTTTCAGGTTATATATGAAGGATTAACTGGACACAGAGTTGGCTGGAAAAAGGCTCTCCATTTGCTGAATGAGAGATTTTCAGATGGAAAGAAAGTTGGAAAAGAAGATGACCGACCTTGTATTCTCCTCATTGATGAACTGGATCTGCTTGTGACCCGAAATCAGTCGGTAACTTGCTTATTCTCTTCGTCAAAACTGTTGGTCATTTTGTGAAAATAAGTTTTTCAAATGAAAAGTGTTGGATACATGGTATGTTTATTTGTCTCAGGTTCTATATAATATTCTTGACTGGCCTACTAAGCCTCATTCAAAATTGATTGTGATAGGTATCTCTCTTTTTCTCTTCAAGGAATTTTACATTTTTTTAAGTATCTGTGAAATGATAACAGGTACTATGAAAAAAATTGGTATCCAGGAATCGCAAATACCATGGATCTTCCAGAAAAGTTACTTCCTCGCATTTCAAGCCGTATGGGCATCCAAAGGCTTTGCTTTGGACCCTATAATTATCATCAACTTCAACAAATAATTTCAGCTCGTCTCAAAGGAATTAATGCATTCGAAAACCAAGCCATAGAATTTGCTTCAAGGAAGGTCTGTCCTTGTGCTATTAGTTTGGCCCACGAATTTCCCTCATTCAGATAATTCTGTAACTTTGTTGAGGTAGAACTTATATCTTATTTTGGTTTGCAGGTAGCAGCAATTTCAGGAGATGCACGTCGTGCTTTGGAGATATGCAGGCGTGCAGCAGAAATCACAGATTATCGCCTTAAAAAATTAAGTTCGAATTCCGATTCAACTCCTGCAGGTACAAATTCTCATGCATTATGATTATTTTTTTCTTGAAACACAGAAACATGAGAAAATAAAGCTGGTGTGTTATTAGGAAAATGTTTGTAGCACTAAGATAATGATTTGTGAGCTAAATTCCATAGTTTTACCATTTTTATCATTTAGTCAATTCTCAAGATTTCTCATTTGCTTTGGAGATGAGTGCTTTTACTCATTACATTCTACTGTTTTTTTTTTGGTTTCAGATGCTATTCTGTAAAATAGCTGTGTTTTGTTTGCTCTGTGGGATACGTAGCTTCTAAAAATGACATTCACCTTGTTCTGAAATTGTAACCTACCGTTCATTACGGAGCATTTCTGCTTACTAAATCCATATGCATTTCACTTCCAGAAAAATGCCTTGTTGGTATGTCAGACGTAGAGGCAGCTATTCAAGAAATGTTCCAGGCGCCTCATATTCAAGTGAGTTGACTTTTCAATTATTAATTGTAGAATGTAAATTAATGCCATTTCGCCAAGAATGCTACATGATTACCATCAAGAAACCTGTAGCTTATTTGTTAGAAGTGGCTAAAAAGAATGGATAATAGTTGCAATAATGATTTCGTATCCGGATGCATATCTGAGCATTTTTCTTTTTCGTTTCTCTTTTATTTGTTCTGTTTACAGGTAATGAGATATTGTTCTAAACTCGGCAAAATTTTCTTGACGGCTATGGTGTACGAGCTCTATAAGACAGGGATGGGAGAGACGACCTTTGAAAAGGTCAAAATTTGAAGCTTAAATTAGTAATTATTGTGATTACATGGGGAAGTCTCAACCACTGTATTTTATTTAGTAATAAGCTGAAGCTTTCAAAAACTATAGCAGGAATGATATGCATTCATCACCATTAACTTAATTTAAGCTATCTTTTTGCCATGCATCAAATTAATTAACAAGTTGTGGGTTGTAATATTCAGGTAATTGTTTTTCTCAAACCTGTTCACATCAAGAATTTAACATGGAAAGGTTGGAACATTATGCAAATGATATTCAACTGAATGTTTAACACAGAATGATTGATATAAACTTGCATCCTCTTTTCATAAATCCATTTTAGTTTTGGAAATTTAAAGTGACATGGTTTCTAATTTTAGAGCTGTGTGTTACAGTTGGCAACAACTGTTTCATGTCTTTGTACGAGCAACGGAGAAGCATTTCCTGGTTGGGATACTCTATTGAAAGTCGGGTAAGCCATCTTGCTTTATTTTTCGTATTAATGCAAATTGCAAATGGTTATTTTGAAACCAGGTGTTAACTTTGACAAATGCAAATTGTAAATGTTTTGGCCATGGCAGATGCATGCTAGGTGAAAGCAGAATAGTTCTATGTGAATCTGGAACAAGGCACAGGTTGCAGAAGTTGCAACTCAATTTTCCAAGGTAAATTCCGGAAAACAAATCTTGTCTGATCCCGCTAGAACTACATGGTGCTTGGTGTTGAGTGAACATATGGGCATTGGCTGGTATTGTTCTTGACCTGACCTGTATCTCGACTTTGCAGTGACGATGTGGCATTTGCACTGAAAGGCAGCAAGGATCTGCCTTGGTTGGCCAAGTATTTATGATTTGGGACGAGAAACAAGGGAAATGTTTTCACCTTCCCTCATTTATATGAACAATTTTGACTCGTTGATCATCATTTTTCAATTTTAGGTCCTGTCAGTCCATGTTTAATTCATCCATTGTTGTAAACTGTAATTTTCTTATGGTATTCAATCCGGCGAGAAACTGTGTTCTATTTCGAGGAATTCGCATGATAAAATGATAAGAGCTAAACATTCCCAGAAATTGATGTTCGTACTTTCTTGTCTCTTTTCTCATGATACTTGTTGCCGAATTTCCTTTTTTCTTTATTCAATCTGGGTAATCACTGTCTTGCATAAATCCCCATAAGAGTCTATACTTTTTGTTGTGGACCAGCACAATATATTGTAAATTAAAATGCTAACTATCCTCTGGCTCATATTTGTGAAATATTGAACTTCTTGAACTTCTTATTTCTACATTGGTATGTGACAAGTCCTTTCCCGTCAACATATTCTTATTTCCAAGAATGATAACAAGTTGGAAACTGGTTAGCAATAAAAGAAGCATCTTCCCAGGTGGAGTCAATCGTCGGATAACGGGTATGAGTGTTAATGACTTTCTCAGGAACAACTGGAAGACAACCAGTTGTGAGTTGAGGGAGTTTCAGAATGGTGGAAGGAAGAGGACCAACATAAGGTTTAAGGAGTGAAACATGAAAGATCAGGTGGATGAAATTGTCAGCAGGTAAAGCTAGCTTGTAGATAACTTCCCTAATCCGTGTATGGATCTGATAAGAACCAAAGAAATGAGAAATGAGGATACAACTTCACACAGAGCCGAGATCCCAATGATTTTTGCCGAGCTGAGATCCCAATGATTTTTGCCGATAAGGATGTAATTTTAAATAAACCCAATCAACAACATGAAATTCTTGCACGGTTCGTTAGCAATCAGCCCATTGTTTCATCGCAGCAACGAGTTGCTGTTGGAGAAAAACATTCATTCCCTTCCTTTTCGACAACAAAGTCTTAACATCATTTACCAGGGAATGCGTAGAAGGGATGCTATGAGGATCTGTACTATACAAGGCTCGAAAAGAAGACATTTTAATGGAAGTATGGTAGCTAGTATTGTACCAATATTTGGGCTAATCCCATCCGTTTGGACCCAGCCTTCATTTATGAAAAGCCATACAACGAAGATAAGATTCCAAACATTGATTCATGCGTTCAATTTGGCCGTTCGTCAAAGAATGATAGGTGAAATTGAAGTGAAGTTGAGTGCCTAGTTTCCGCATGAGCACCTTCCAAAAAAATGCCTGCAAAAATTTTCTAAGTCGGACACAATACTAATGGGAGCCCTATATAATTTAAACAAACGAGTAAAATAGTTGTCAGCTAAGGAAGTGGGAAGCTTCTTAATAAAATCCATTGAGATATATTGTCAAGCGTGAGATGCGATACAGGTATCATAGGCATTGACCCACTCAGTAATGGTCTCGCGAAGATTGGTGAATTTGTTGAACTATAGCCAAGATGCCAAAGTTCTCGTCAATCAGACTGTTATAGCATTCATGAATTATCTGGTGGTGAAGATTAGCAGAAGACCCTACGTAAATAGGACTATTGTATTTGTTGACTTGGGAAGCCAATTCATCCGTATGATAAGAAGAAAAGACCTCTTGTAACCAAGAAGGAAGGTGAGATGATAAGCTGAGGCGGTGGATTGCAACACCATCACCATCCCATTGGCATGACAATGCATTAACAACCTTGTTCTCCACCCCTTTCTTGTACTGAATAGAATAATGGAGCGAGAGAAGTTTCACAACCCTTTTTTGTTGTAAGAGAGTATGTAACCGTTGTTCCAAGAGATATTGAATGCTTTGGTGATCAGTTTTAATGACAAAATGACAACATCATCATGTAGTCACTATGAAAATGATGACGAGGAGCTCACATTCATAAGATAAAAGAGAGATATGCCAAGGATTTAATGGTTTGTACAAATAGGTTAGTGGAATAGCTTATGCCAGAATTACTAGCATTACACTCTAGCACAAAGGGAACATCAAATTGAGGTAAGGTTAAAATAGGAGCCACACACCCTTGATTGATAACATAACTAAGATTGATAACATAACTAAGATACTAGACAGAGGTCTTACCAAATTCACACTTACTAAATTTGTGGTATAAAGAGTGATTAGACAAAGCTGGTGAATGATGAACATGTTGATATCATCAAAGAAAACCAAGACGAATCGTCAAAGATAATGTTGAAAATTATTGTTTATTAGGGATTGAAAAGTGGTCAAGGCGTTGGTCAGGTTGAAAGGCATGATTATGAATTTGTAATACCCTATATGAGTTTTGAAGGCTATTTTATGAACATCAACTATATCTATTAAATTTGATGATAACTTGCATGGAGATCAACTTTGGAAAACATTATTTTCATGATATCGGCTTAAAGCATCTAGGGTTTTGAGATGTAAGGTTTGCAAGCATAGGTAGAGTATTGGATGAGCGTGGTTTTGGGGATGGAATAAATGAGGTTGAGGAAGAAGTTTGGTACTATGATTTTGGTTGTGATTTTGGTCCCATATGATAAGGAGGCTTGGGTTGGTTTTAAGGATTTGGTTTGGACTAGAAGTCATTTTAGGCTTGAACCAATAATTCCTAAAATTTGAATGTTTAGCCAGAATATTCTCATCATCATAGCAATTTCACTCTTTAGACCCCCAATGAAGCTTCAATACCTAGAGTGGGTGTAGCCAAGTTGCATTTATTATTAGGGAGGATCGAAGGAAGGTTTTATTTGCTACTGCTATAAAAACTAGGTATAGATATGCCTTGTTTGCAGAAGCTATAACGCCTAGGGAAGCTGTATGGTTTATCAACAATAATAACATTATTGTTTTTGCTAGTGGAAGAAATTGAATACAATCTATATTGAAGAGAAATTTCACATTTGAACAAAGAAAGCTTTATATAATATTTCATTCCCATTAGCAAAATACAAAGTTTCAACTTATACAAAAATATGCAATAAAAAAAAAGGTATAGCAGTGTCAAATATTCTTACCAAACCTCACCTACCAAACTACTCCTACTAACATAACTTTCATGAAAAAGAAGTTTCACATGATTACATTTAACTTAATTATAACTAGAAATCTTCAAATACTTAGAAAAGAAATGAAATTTAAGATGCAATTTTAGTTTTCCCAACATACTCCTCCTTGAAATTGCCACTTGAAACTCATAAATGCTTCTTCAAAAAATTAATTCTAGTTCCTGCCAATGGTTTAGTAAGCAAATCAGCTTGCTGAAATTCTAATGCACAATGCATGAGCTTGATTAGACCTCCTTTTTCTGCCTCCTTAACAACATGATATTTTATATTTATATGCTTTGTTCTTCCATGCTAAACAGGATTTTCAGCAATTGCAATAGCAGACTTGCTATCACACATGATGACAGTTGTTGGTTCTTAAATTTCTCTAAAATCTTCAAGCATCTTTCTAAGCTAAATAACATGATTTATTGCTGTTAAAAGTGAAATAAATTCTGCTTCTACAAAAGATTATGCCATAACCTGTTATTTTTTCAAATTCCAACAAACATCCCCTGTTCCAACAGAAAAAATGAATCCAGAAGTACTTTTCATGTCATCGATGTTGCCTGCCCAATCACTATCTGCATAACCTTTTAAAATGATGGGCACTCCTTTCTCAAATAGAATTCCATCTGCTAAGGTTCCTTTTTGTTAGACCTTAGGTTTTGAGTGTTGTGTCACGTGTGAGTCAATTTAAGTTATTTGCAATTTTCTAAGTGTTTTTGTATGTGGTACGGGCGTACCAAGTTTTGTTTGTGAGTGGTAATTGTTCCATTGCGTTTGGTACGGGCGTACCATTGGTTGGTATGGCCGTACCACAACTCGCAGGAATTTTGTTCATCAGTAAACCTGCTTCGGTACGGGCGTACAAATGGGTGGTACGACTGTACGCGAACTCGCAGGAAAATTTGTTTGTCAGGAAACTTGAGTTGGTACGGGTGTACCAAGTGATGGTACGACCGTACCACAGTTCCCTCCCATTTTCCAACGGCTAGTTTTGAATCCGTACGGGCGTACAAATACTGTACGGCCATACGCGACTTAGAAATTATGTTTTAAAGTCTGAGAAACGGTTAGTTTCAATGACACAACTTTTATACTTTCTTTGCTAATGAAAATATACTTGTAGAGCATTTGTTTTGAGCTATTTTCATCTGTTACATGTAAGTTTCAAGCTTGTCTCTTCATTAGCTCTTTATGTATTATTGCAATCCTTGTGGGGTTGGTGTGAGATTAATCCATTGGGGATTATTGTGTACTTGAGTTGATTGTAAGGATTGAAATTGTAAAGGTTAGAGTGTAAGCCTTGAAAATACTGGGGATTGGATTCATTTGTGAATCCTTTGTTGTAATAGATTGAATTTTAGTGGAACCCTAAGTTGAGACTTAGGAGAAAGTGGACGTAGGCAAGAGTTAGCCAAACCACTATAAATCGCACGTGTTGCCAGCGGTTCTAAGGATTTCACTTTTAGATACTTTAGAACCCTTCTTGCTGCTCCTAAATGTACATTAGTGGTAGATGCCATAAAACGTGAAAGATAATTAGCTGGAAACATCAAGTCAATCTTAGTTGTAGTCAAATAAAGCAGACTACCTACAATACTGTGAAAAATAAAAGGATCTTCAAGCTTAACTCTAGAATTTTTAGATAGTTTTTCATTAACAATCCATCAAGCTTGAATTTCTTTACCAAATCTATTGCATATTTCTTCTACCTAATGAAAAAACCAGTTTCATATTGATGGATTTCAATCCCTAGAAAATAGTTCATGAGTCCGAGGTCTGACATCTCAAAAACACTCTTCATTTGGTTCTTAAAAATAGAAATTTCTGCTGCATTTTTTCTAGTTACTAACAAGTCATTAACATATATTAAGACCAATAACTGAACTTCTTCTCTATTTTGGTTCAAGTACAAGGTTGCCTCATTCTTGCTCCTCCTGAATCCATTTTGGATTAAGTGAGAGTTAATTTTATCGTACCAGACCCTTGGTGTCTGTTTAAGGTCGTATAAAGCTTTATACAACCTATATACGTTATTTCCTCCTTGAACTTCAAAGCCTTCTGGCTGTTGGACATATATTTCTTCCTATAAATCACCATTTAAGAAAGCTGATTTAACATCTAAATGGAAAACTTGCCAATCATTTGAGCAGCAACAACTAATAAAAGTTTGATTGTATTGTGCCTTGCAACTAAGGTAAAAGTATCCTCAAAGTCAATTCTAGGGACTTGTGCATATCCCTTAACTACCAGCCTCGCTTTATACTTGAAAATTGAACCATCTGGGTTAAATTTGGTTCTGAATATCCACTTAACACCAATTACATGCTTATCTTTTGGTAACTCAATGAGTTACCAAGTTTGATTTTTTTTCGATCATGCCAATTTCAAACTTCATTGCTTCAATCCATTCTGGAACTCTAGAAGCTTCTTCGAATGAAGTTGGTTCAGAAGAAACATAGTTACATCTTTCATAGACACCCCTCAAAGACCTAGTTTTGATAACTTCTTCATCTATAGTATTTTGTACTGTGAATTCAGCATCACGTATTAACTGTGGAGACTCATTTACTTCAGAAGACAAAGTTGGCATTATGTTTTGGACCTTCTGGTGTTTAAAATCCCAAAATGATTCTTCATTAACCTCAACATCTTAACTTACAATCACCTTTTTAGTTTGCAAGTTACATATTTGATAGCCTTTGGTTCCTGCTGCATACCCAATTAAAATTCCTTTTCTAGCTCTCTCATCAAGTTTCTCTCGTTTGACAGAAGAAATTAAATAAAAATATATAGAGCCAAAAATTATGAAATGACTTACAGAAGGTTTATGATTTGACTAGGCTTCAAATGGAGTTTAGTTTTCAACAGCCTTAGTTGCAATTTGGTTAAGTAAATAAATTGCAGTAGAGACTGCTTCTACCTAGAATTCTTTAGGTAGCTACTTTTCAAACAATAAACACCTAGCCATGTCCATTATCATGCAGTTCTTCCTCCCGGATACACCATTCTGCTATGAAGAATAGACTGTTGTCAATTGATGAATAATTCCAGCTTTGCTGCATAATACATTGAATTCAGTTGATGTATATTCACCACCATTGTCCATCCAAAGCACCTTGATGGAATTCCAACATTGATTTTCAACAAGAGCTTTGAAGGATTTGAAAACAGTGAATACCTTTGATTTATTTTTGAGAAAATACATCAAACAAAACCTTGTAAAATCATCAATAAAAAAGGCAAAATGCATGCTTTTATTAAGTGATGCAATCTGCATAGGTCCATATATGTGTGAGTGGATTATTTCAAGCTTCATTATAGCTCTTCAAACTCCTCCCTTCGAAAAAGGTAGCCTAATCTGCTTGCCTAACTTACAACTTTCACATAAGTACATCTCATCAGTAATGTTAGGCATAACCAAACACATTTTTGATGTAGCCATTGACTTCAAAGTTCTAAAATTTGAATGCCCAAACCTTTTATGCCAAATGATGCTTACATCTTCTGCAACATTACAAGTATGTTCTTTTACAAAATCAAATTCTAAATAGAAACTTTTTCCTGAAATTTTGACCGTAGCAATTTCTTTTCCATGACAGTCAACTATAGTGCAAGTGTCTCCTTTGAAGAAAACACCATAACCATTTTTTAACATTTGAGGGACACTTAATAAATTTTTATCAAGATCAATAATGTAAAAAACATCACAAATAACTTTTGTACCTTGCTTGGTATTGACTAACACATCACCTTTTCCAACTACTATCATAATCACTCCATTTCCCATTCTTACTTTAGCGATAATTGATGAGTCCATATAAGTGAAAATGGTAGGATTTGGAGACATATGACACGTACACTGTCAATCAACCAAACTATTTTATGTGATTGAGTTTCTTTATGTAATGCCATAAACAATTACACTGTCAATTTCAATTTTCCCAACAATTACAAGAGTTATTTTTGAAACTGATACATTAGTGGAGACAAATATATATCTAGACCACGTAGATGATGTTTCTTGAGAAATTGATAGCATTGTGGAAGAAATTAGAGTTAAGTTTTCAACGTATGTGGGGTGTTCCATCAGGCATATCAGCTGGAATGCTAATGGTGTGACTGATTGGTGCTCTTATAATCCTTTTCTGTTAGCTAGTAAGGGTTATTTTGTAAATGCTCCATATGAATTGAAAAAATTAATTTCTTTAGATGCATTTAGTTCTTCCATTTTAAATGAGTAAAGTTTCATTTCTTGATGAAAAAAATGAAGCTATTGATAAAATATGCTTCAGTATGCCAAGGGTAGAGGTGCTCCATGTGATACTTAAGCTTTTCAAACGCGCTTTGGTATTCCTCTACACTGCCTTTCTGCTTAAGGTCCTTAAATTGGATGATCATATCTTCCACTACCGAATCCTGAAAACGGTTTGCCCTAATCACGTTGTTCTTCTTCGTAAATTTCAAAGTATTTTTCAAATTTTCATAACCAACCATTAGGATCCTGACAAGTGAAAATTGGTAAATCCATCTTGGATAGCAGTAACTCAAATAGCCACATCCTTGCACCTCTACATGGGTTGCCTCCCTCATTACGTGTTCATAAAGAAGTGGTATAATTCCTCGAGAATCAACAGGAATGCCATGTGGCTACAATGTCATCCTGGCCGCCAGTTAAACTGGCGGCCACACTCTCTCACCCTCCCCCCCTTCCGCCCCTTCCGCAGACACCCCCTCCGTAGGCCTGCAATCCTACCCCTATTTTCCTTATTCCACACTCCACTTTTACTTTATTATAATTATTATTTAATAAAATATTTATTATATTATATTATAATAAATTATATAATGATTAAGTAATTATTAGAAGAATGATTTAGTAATTATTAATTTAATTTAGTAATATTGTTAAAAAATAGTATAATTATAATGTAATAAATAAAAAAAAGTAAGTGTAATTATTATGAAAAATTATTAAAGTTATAATTGAATAATTGTGATATTAAATTTATTAAATGTATTGATAATAATAATTATAATAAAAGTATTGTTTGTGTGAGCGTCGGTTTCTGCTGGGGCCTAGAGCGAGGCTTGCGAAAGTCATGGATCGGGGACCGCACTTGGAGCGAAACCACAGTCTTCCTAAGGGGTTCCCTTAGGGAATCATACAGACTCAAAATAGTCGCAAGGGAGTCGCCACCGGATGGTTCCGGATTGGTCCAACCGACCCATAGCATGAGTGCTAGTTAAACCCTTCAGAGATCGGGTTCGGGTGGTGGAGATCTATTCTATGAGTTTCCAAAATCGATTTTACCATTATAGTTGGAATTAATTGTCCTAAGTAGGCAAGCATGCAAGCGTAAATTTAAACACACAGCGCGTCATGTGAATTGGCGTTGCAAAGTTGCACGTAAAATGACATATAAAGCTATATGGCATTTGGATGACATGGCATATGCATGACATGTGATATAGCGATAAAAGTAACATAGCATATGCATTATATGTGAGCGTGTATGACATATCATATGCATGATATGGTAACCTAATATGTAAGCACATATTATGGCAAATAGCGTATTACGTTATGCATTAACGTTTTAGGGATTCATTTTAACATTAGACGTATAGCGTATATAATACGTATGCGGGATGAATGGCATATCATATGCATGATATGTGGAGTGATGTATGACATGGCATATGCATGACATGACATAATAAGTAGCATACCATATGCATGGTGTATGCATGGCATATCATATGCATGATATGTATAATGGTGTAATACCAAATGCGTGGCATATGAAATGAATGCGTGACATGGCATATGCATGACAT
>CANYBF010696974.1:0-13245 GCA_948192965.1 Dalechampia spathulata
TTTTTAATTTATATCTAATAACCATACTTTGTGTCTACAAAGTGTAATATTAAAAACCTTTTTATTTATTTTATTATTTTTATTTTATCAAATAACTCTTAAACTTTTAATCTTCTCATTTATTACTTTATATCATTTATAATATTAAAATATACTATACTTAAACATTCCTAAAATCCCTTGTTCTTAAAATCAATAATCATCATAGAAATTTATCTAATTTCATAACCAAAATTTCTTTAAAACAAAATCAAATTCATTTGCATATAATTATATCTATAGTTTCCTTAATCTATAAATTTTATTATTATTACTTCTTTATTTTTTGTCATAATATTCTTCCATTCATACCTAAATAACCTTTTTTATACGTAATATTACCTTACGATTCCATACTTATAATCTACCCATACTCTTAACTATACGTTAAAGCTTATCCTATTTTATTTTTAATTTATATCTAATAACCATACTTTGTGTCTACAAAGTGTAATATTAAAAACCTTTTTATTTATTTTATTATTTTTATTTTATCAAATAACTCTTAAACTTTTAATCTTCTCATTTATTACTTTATATCATTTATTTTATTATATTACGTAAATCATTATTCAAATTGTCTATAAATATAACTTTTGTTTAAACAAAAACAGAAGCAACAATTTTAATATATGATCTATTTTGTATAAAATATAAACTTTAAATTTATTTATTTTAAAAAAAAAACAAACCCATATTAAAAATTCACATTCAAAACATCTCATATACTTTTGTTTTAACTCTTAACTTAAATGTCTATTTTCTTAAAAGGCCTATAATTCTATACGTATTAAACATATATTTTACCTCTGTCATTACCAAAAATTCCTTCTTACTCAAAATAACCATCTTTAATTATGAATACATATGAATCATGTTCCAAAACTCATTTCCAATTTGCATCTTCATTAAAATAACCTGCTTAATATACGACAATAGGAAAAAAAACAATACCAATACGCACTCTACACAACACCAACAATTCTTCAAAACATTTATACAACTTAAAGCCATACAAACCAGAAATCAAACAACCATTCGGGCAAACATCTACTGCCTAAACTATGCATAAAAATGAAAGGGATTTTAGCACTAACAAGCTCATTTTTAAGAACCCTAAAAACAAACAACTAACTGTAGATTTTCTCCTTGTAAACTAGCTCCCATTACATGCACCAAGGATCATTTGGGTAGAAAACCTTCTTAACAAATGCATACAGGTTCAGTTCAAGGCTAAATCAACATAAATAATCAAGGTTAGAGGTCACTAAGCTTCGGCTTTTCAATCAACAAGAAGGAAAATCAAACTTACTCTACTGGACATGCTTCGGTTCCTTTGTGAAAGATAGACAGGTAAATGATATTTGGCCAGACCAAACAAACTGCCAAGCTCAAAGAAAAGCACCTAAAAGAATAAGAACAAGATGAAATTTTTGAAAGGTTTCAATAGCAACACCTCGGCCCCTTTTTGAACAAAATAGAACTAACAACATACGGCTTAAAATAACCCAAACTTGTAATTTTTATGGAGATTACAAAATCAAAAACAAAGATAAAATAAGAATAAAGAAGGGTTCGGCTGCTTTAAAAGAAAACAAGGATAAGAATCAAAGATAAAACAAAAACTAAGAAAGAAAAGATAGAGATTGTATGGAGGAAGATGGTTCAGTCAAAAGATCATAAATGGATGGGTTTGACGAGAGGAGAGGGGCGGCTGCTGATGAATGGTAAGTAGGGTAGCTCATGTTTAATTAACAACCCTAATAATTCATGTCAAATGACCATATTACCCTTCCTTATCTAATCATATCCTTCAATAAAATTTGTTTTAATCTCTTAAATCCTGTAGTATATTTCCATGCCCTTTAACACACAGCTTCTTATTTTATTTTGTTTCATTTGTTTTTGTTTTTGTTGTTTTTTTTAATTAAAAATATAATCTACTTGATCTTAATTAATTACTAATCATCATCATTAAACTAAATAGCTATAAATAACTAATATTAATTATAAAATTTGCTAAGTCAATATTTCTAATTACTTAACATATCTTATTTCCTTAGGATCTCATCAAATAGTCGCTTAAAATAAGTACAATCTATTTTTTTTTTTGACATCGAAAATAAATTTTAATCCAAAATTTTCAAAACTTACATATACCTAAATTAAGTTAACATAAGCACAATGGTTAAAACAATTTAGTCAAATTCACTGTATATAACTCAGAATCCAAGTTTTAGTGCCATTTAACATCAATTTTAGGGGTTTACGGCAAAATTCTCAATATTCTCATTTAAGCTTAAAACTCAATTTTTATTAAAAACTTATCACCAAAATCATAATTTCACATCATTTTCACAACAATAACATAGAAAGCACAACATCATATTAATTTATATATGCACAATAAACCCCTAAATGCAGGATATAACAAAATAATTGAGAAAAAAATAAACTAATAAAGTTATCATTGTTAATATGATAAATTAAGGACATTTTCTTATGCTACATATTGCTTATAATAAGCTAGATTTAAGGATGAATTCTTTTTAAAAGAGGGAGTACGATACAATCAAGACTATGGAGATTATTGATGTGTGCCATCACGTATTATGTTTTAGATGTTTAGGACGTGAGTTTGCATTAATTTTATTATATTTTGCTATGTTTTATTTACTTTTTTGGTGGAATTTGATGTGCGTGTTAAGTGTAGAGTTAGAAGAGCAAATAAGCAGAAATAAAGAGTTTTGGTGCATGGAAGATAAACTCCATGATCGTGGAGCTCATTACCACTATCGTGGTAGAAGAGTAAAGAAGTAAGAAACCTACTAGAATTTTCCTTAATCGTGGAACCCAACGCCATGATCATGGAGTCAATATAAATTACTCGATAAAACCTACTAGAATTTTCCACAATCATGGAATCCAACTCCATCATCATGGAGTCAAGGCAGAAACCAAGAAAGAGCTATTGGAAAAAGCCAGGATCATGTCTCTCAACTTCACCATCATGCCCTCTCAATTATTGGGCAATTTAAAGCATAATTTTTGCTGAAGATTAAGTGGAGGAAGTGGGTTCCATGGGGATTAAAATTAAAAAAAGGCTTAAAGGAGATTTAATGAGTAATGGAGTCCACAGCATGGAAAGACTAATTGGCAAAGAAAGAGACAAATTCAAGATGGGGCAAGGTGTTACCTCCACTCAAGGATTTAAAGAAGGAGTCAAGGTGGTGGTAGAAGCATCCCATATTCTATAGAGTGTTCTTTCTTGTTCTATTCATTTCTTATTGTTTCTTTTAAGCCATGAGTGGCTAAGTTATTTCTTGTAGGAATTGAATCTTGCAATCCCTAGGATAATTGATTGTGCTTGCTTATATTACTATGGATGTTTAATTCTAAAGATTTATGTTGAGAAATGAAATTTGGTGCTTTATTATTGCAACGAGAGTTAAGTTATAAATTTCTTGAATATTCAAGCTAAGTTAGTATGTATGAGATTTCTACATGTTACTTAGCTCCTGTATGATTGCTTAATGGTTTTTGTAATTAAGGGAGATAGATTAAGAGAGTGATCCTGAGACTATTAGAAATCTAGTTCATTTTACCTTAAGAGAGGAAGATTGATGCTAATTTAGTCAATTTTGCTTTGAGAGAGGAAGATTGATGCTTAGGATATCTTGGGTGGTAGTAAGCACATGAACATTATCTTAACTTGGTGATTCGAATTTCAATTCCTATGCTTCCTAATATTGTTTTCATCTTCTTAAAGATTGATTCTATTTTACTTCTTTAAATACTTGCTTTTGTAATTATTGATTCCATATGATAACTATACTATTATTGTTACTTAAATAAGTTGGAAATCGAAAAGTTATGGCTAAGCAATAAATCCTCGTAGGATCGATATTGAACTACACTAACATGTATACTTGCAGTAGAGTGGTCGAATAAAACTACCAGTCCACTTCAAGGATGATTAATTATATATTCACACAATCAAAATATTAAACTCATCCATGGACTAAATTATATGTGTTTCATATGGATGTTTAGAGTTATAATTAACATATCCAATGGATTTGAAC
Organism: Dalechampia spathulata; assembly: GCA_948192965.1. Taxonomy (NCBI): domain Eukaryota; kingdom Viridiplantae; phylum Streptophyta; class Magnoliopsida; order Malpighiales; family Euphorbiaceae; genus Dalechampia; species Dalechampia spathulata. The sequence continues at coordinate 4,125 of CANYBF010696974.1, forward strand.
TTATGTTATTTCAAGGAACCTTTATCATGGATTGATCGGTTGTCGCTTTTGTCAAATTAATTCCTTACAAGCCATACGTTGGAATTATGATTTTATAGTAGTGGAAGTAAGGGTTGAATCCCACAGAGACGGCTTCAACTTCCTTAATTCTTTACGTTTAAAAATAAACAAAGGGAATTAGAAAATAATTAAGCAAATGAAGAAACAAATAAAATAAATTGGAGAAAATCAATAATAAGTAATTCTCATAATCAAAAGCATCAAGTATTCATTAACTGAATATGATCACTGATTCATTAATAGTCCAAAGGTAATAATGGCACTAAGCCGGTTATAGTTTTCCAAGCAAGCCTCACACGCTGCCAATCTTCCCTTATTTGTAAGACACCATGAAACAAGCTCTATAAAATGCGTCTAATCCCAGGATAGACAAGGTTGAAATAGATTCTGGCAAGTCATCCCAAAATTGCATTAGGAATTAAGAAGACCCGACCCTAGTTAAAAGTTGTGACCCAGAATCCCTCGTGTTTAAACTAGATCCTCTAACCCACAAGAAGTACTACCACATGTTACAACAAGGATAGCATCTGCTTTGCCACTTTAGCAAGTCGAGTGACTTTCTATTTCAAACAGCCCACTTAGCTATATGCTAGAACTTAGAGACATGCAACAGGCCTTATTTACATGCATTAAGAACAACAATGGTTATATGCAATTCAAAGTTAAAGATAATAGTGCTTTGCCGATGGAATTAGGCTCATTTAGATCTCATATAATTATTAACGAATAACTTGAATTGCATCCAATTAGGAAAAACAAGTCACCTAGCCTTACATCATTGGTGAAATAAAACTAAACATAAATGAAAATAATAAAAACTAGAATTAATTAAAAATAATAAAACTAAACTAAAAATTCTAGAACTAATATTTGAAACCAAAAATCAAGAACCCCTTCTACATAGGAGCATATTCCTATTTGTAGAAGGGAAATAAAATAATAAAACTAATAAAAATAAATAATTACTAATCCTAATCTTCAGATAAAAGAGTTTGAATCGTTCCTATTCACTTTCTCATCCAGCTATAAGAGTTTAAGTCTAAGCAAAACTCATCCTCGTCCAACTCGTCAAAACTAGCCAAGTGTTATCGTTTTGGTGTCTCTTATGCCCGCAAGCCTTATCAACATTTAGCTCGCAAGAGTTTGATTTCATCTCAACTTCTTCTTCCTTCAGCTTTCTAAAAGGCAACTTTGTCAGATCATTTTATCCAGTCTTATGCCCGCAAGCGATGTCCCAAAACTCCAAAGTCCAGAATAAGCTTTAAAATCTCCTATTTAAGCATGTTTTTCTAAAACTCACCATTTTGACCTACAAAATACAAAATATACACAAGTTAACTATTCTAACAACTAAACTATACTATAATAGGTAGTTTGTAGGCATAAAACATGACGTTTTGAAGCTCGATGAAATACCCCCCACACTTATCTAATGCTTGCCCTCAAGCATTCTTATGCCTATAAGATTATCTCACTTATGCCCATAAAAGAACCATCCCTCAAACAAATAGATAGCAAAATGAAATTAACATCATTCCCTAATTTTTCTAGCAAGATCATTTATCAAGAAAATTTAATCATCCAACAATTTCAACATAAATCCAAAGAGTCAGCCATAAAAAATCATTGCTTGGCTATTTTATTCAAACTAAGTTCATAATATAGTTGGTAAAAAGAACTTCTTTCATCTTGCTAAGCATCCATTACCCAACCTGTATTTTTCAACCATAAATTGCAAAATTCATAATTCAAGAATTATTCAATTCGAGATCAATAATGGCCCAATAAAGGGAGATACTCTCCCTTTCCTAACAACTCCATTCATAAATTAACTTAAGGGAAAACTAGGCCCGATCCACTTAGTTTTAATCAATAAATTTGTAAAATAAAATTCCTATTTAAGTGTCATTGTGTGAACTAAAAAATGGCCTACAAGAGGGTAAAGTTCTCCCTACATTGGCTGCTCCATACACAGGCTGCTTAAGGGGCTATGAGTGTCATACCACACACAACCAGTCAAATGTAGGTATTTAACACTTTATTTCTTCTCTTTTTCTTCTTAGTATAACTGAATTGTTAGGCAAGGAATTTCAACTAAACAACAATAAGATTTCCAAATACCAACATAATTTTTATTCTAAGTGTAACAATAAATTTTATAGGCAAACATTAAGAACTTAGTCAATTTTATTGAAAGTTTAAATAAACCATCAAAACACAACATGTTAAGAAAACTAGGAAATAACATCAATTCCATTAGCACAAGGTTTTGAAAGAGGTTCGATCAAAACACAGGCATATAAGAAAATTAAAACAAAATAAAATTGAGGCATAGAACAAGGATAAATGTGGTAGTAATTTTCAAAAGTTTAATCAAGACCTGTCAAAGGACCAAAAAAGACTTGAAACATTCTAACCACAAGCATGCAACAGGAACAAGTAGCAACAGAGAAGTAATGCAACAAAAATCAGCAACCAAAACATCCCCCCCATACTTAAGACACATTGTCTCAATGTGGGCATAACAGCACAAAAATAGGCAGTTGGAATGGATAAATGAAAAATAAGAAAATTTAGAACATTGCCTAATGAGGAATTTATGCTGCGTGTTGCACTTCTCACTACTGTATCTCAAAAGAGTGGTGAAGCTTTCAAATTTCTGCATCAAGCTCATCCAAGTGCAGTAGAATCTATCACATTGACTCCTCTAAACTTACTGTCAACTTATCAATTTGCTTGTGGAGGGTACTGATTTCTTTTAGAATAGCAGTATTAATGGGACCTGCTATTGAGGGTGGTGGTATGAGCATAGGAGAAGCTCCTATGACCATCTTGGTCTTCTAAAAAACTCTCTCTTATGGCCACAATTGGCCTCGGTGCACAGAATTAAAAGCCAGGTGTTGCATCTTTCTTTTGCAATAAACCCATCTTATTTAGCATAAAAATATCCAAAAGGACCAAATCGGGTGCCTTATGTAGATTGTAGTGGGCCAGATGAGTGATGAGATATCCAAGCATCAACCTCATAGAACTAGCAACAGTGGCTCTGAACTGAGCAGCAACAAAATAGCCTAGGTTGACTAGCTTCTTATGCACAATACAGTCCAACAGAAATAGCTCTACCCGAGTTATGATACTAGGTGAGTCGTTCTAGCAAGATAGGCTATATGTGATCAGATGGTGCAAATAGATCAATGAGCTATCAAAGAGATAGCTATCCATGGCATAGGATGTATCATAGCTCCTAGTCGAGGTGGGTGCATAATGTTCCCAAAGTGCTTCAGCATCCAACTGTTCTGGTAAATCATAGTATCCTTCAACATATTCATTTGTAATTTCATCAATGAACCCCATCATTAGATTAAATTCATCAATTGAGAATGAAAATGATTTACCCATCAACCAAAATTGTATAACATCAGGGCTGTCCAACCCTATGAGCTTTTCCTTATCTAATCTGTATGTGTTGTAGAACTCATAAACAAGCTTGTAAAATACTAGACATATGATTTAAAAATACCTTTCCCACACTGTCCTTTTGATGTGTTCAAATATAGGCAACTATAACTTCTCAATGGTAGAAGGGTCAAGTGATTTACCTTGTACCACTCTTAAGTTCACAACTTTGACAAACACCTCTTTGTCCTCCTTAGAAAATTTTAAATTTCCATTTAACTTGGATAGAAGAGGGGGAAGAGTTTCTCTTAACTGATGTATGTCAATTTGCATGCTTGTTTAGTCATTTTTAGTTAGTGTTTAAAGATCATTTTATTACGTTTTTACTTTGATTTAGTTGAATTTAATGAGTTTGTTGAAGTGTATAGCATTAGAGAAGTAATAAAGAAGAAATGAAGCATTTTGGGACTTCAAGGAGTAAGTCACAATCATGACATTCAAAGTCACGATCGTGATAAAGGTGATGCAAGGAAGACACTTTCAAGCAAAATCACGATCATGACAGAAGCTAAGGCAAGAAGAAGAGGAGCCAAGCCAAGTCAAGTCACGATCGTGACATTCAAAGTCATGATCATGACAGAAGGAAGGAAGCCCGAGCACCATTAAATAATCAAGTCACGATTATGACTTGCAAAGTCATGATCATGACTTCTCAATTATGAGCCATTTAAAGCATGAAATCTGTAGAAGATTGAGGGGGAAAATGGGATCCATGGGGGGAACAAAAATAAAAAGCTTTAATGGAGATCTCATGGGAAAAGAAATCAACAAGATTGGCAAGAATATAAAAAAATTTGAGTTAAAGCTGGAGGACCCCCACTCAAAGCATAAAACGAGGATTGCATCTAGGGTTAAGGGGTATTCACCATCTGCACTAGCAGTAATTCGACCTTTAGGGCAATTTTGTATAGTGTTCTTCTTTGTTCTTCATTTCTTCTTGTATTTTCTTTTCAGCCATGAGTGGCTAAGTACTTTGTGTAGGATTTGATCTCTGAATCCCTTATTGGGATAATTGATTGTGCTTTGTAAAAATTTCTTTAGGATTGTAAAAAGAGTTAGATTATTGAATGCTTGTTCATTGAGAGATGTTCAATTCTAAAGGTTAGTTTTCTAAATGATTACTTAAGCTCTGTGATTGCAACGAGAGTTGGATTGCGGAAAGCTTATTCATTCTAGTTAGATCGATGTGTGAGAGAAATCTACATACTCCTAATTACTATATGATTGCTAGATAGTTTCCTTAATTGGAGGACCCTGATTGTGACTAAGGAATTTTGAAGAACTGAGTGAGATTTAGTTGATTTCGCCTCGAGAGAGGGCTTTCAATGCCATGGGATATCTTGGGTAGCAATAAGCACATGACTATCATTCTAGTTTGGTGATGATGATTTGAAATCCTATGTTCCTTATCATTTGTGTTATCTTCTTACTTTTGAATCCATTTCACTTCTTTATGTATTCCTTTCAACTATTGCTTACTTCCAAATACCAACCCATTATCCTCGCTTAAACAAATCAGAAATCTGAGTAGTGGTGGATAAACCAATAAATGCTCATGGGATTGATATTTTATACATCAATCTGTATACTTGCAGTGAAGTAGTGAATAAAACTATTGTCGTTTCAGGGACGATCAAGTTTTTTATACTGTTGCCGAGGATTTACGAGTTTAACATCATTGCAAAGAGAGTAAAGTTTGATTTAAGCATTTTGTGTTATTTTTAATTTTTGAGTTGTGTAAGTGTATGAGCATGAGAACCAAGAACTCTCAAGTACCACTGTTAGAAGCTTGTGAAGATCCGACAAGACTTGAAAGAGAAAACCAAAGAGTTGCTCAAGAAAGAGTTATGCAAGAAAAACCAATAGAAATGGTAAAAGAACAGAGAACCTTGATGGATGTAGTTAGGCCTGGCTTTTATTCTAGTCAATAGAGCATAATGAGACCAGCCGTAGCAGCCAACAATTTTGAGATCAAGCCTGCTCTACTGCAAATGTTGCAGTCTTTGGTACAGTTTTTTGTTTTACCAAATGAGGACCCTAATGCTCATATTTTAAATTTTCTAAAGATTTGTGATATTTTCAGGTATAATGGAGTGAGAGAGGATGCTATAAGGCTGAGGTTATTCCCATTTACACTAAGGGACAAGGTAAAAATTTGGCTAAACTCATTGATGCCAAGGTCAATTACAACTTGGGACCAGCTTGTACAAGCATTTCTGGCCAAATACTTTCCTTTGGCAAAGACTGCAAAGATCATCATGGAGATCACCAACTTCCAGCAGATGGATAGTGAATCTCTATATGAAACATAGGAAAGATTCAAGGAACTACAAAGGAAGTGCCCTTATCACAACTTGCTAAGAGAGTTGGTGCTCTAGACATTCTACAATGGAGTGAACACAACCACCAGAGGGACCATTGATGCAGCAGCTGGAGGTTCCTTAATGAATAAGACCATAAAGGCAGCATATGAACTACTGGAAGAAATGGCAGCCACAAATGCATTATGGGCATCAGATAGGTCTAAAACGGCAATTAAAGAACATAAGGGTGTTCTGTCACTTGATGCCATTTGTGCTTTGTAGGCTGAAGTTGCAAATTTGACCAAGCAAATCAACAACTTATCAAAGGTGTCTAGTTCATGTGAGCTATACGAACAAGCAAGACATGCAGCAAATGAATGTAATGCATGTGAGACCGTGGAGCATGTTAATTTTATGGGGAATATGCCACACTTCATGGGAAGATAAGGTAACAATCCATACTCCAATTCATATAATCAAGGATGGCAAAACCATCCAAATTTTTCTTGGAGCAATAATGCAAAAAATATGCAAAAAGCACAGTAACAGGCATGTCCTCAACAGAACAATTTTGAGTCTAAAATGGAGAAATTCATGGAGCTGCTGGGAACAAAATTGAATAGTCAGGAGGAATCACATAAGAGAATGGAAGCAAAGTTTGATAAAATCACAAAGAACCATTCCTCCTCCATCCATAACTTAGAAGTACAGGTGGGGTAGCTGGCTACAGCAATTGTATAGAGGAATCTTAGAGGACTTCCAAGCAATACCGAGTCAAACCCCAAGGAGAAAGTAAATGCAATTCAACTAAAGAGTGGTAAAGAGCTACATAATAAAGGTAAGGAACCTGTTGTTATTGAGAATGAGTGCAGAAACAAGGAAAGAAGGCGGAGCAGTAGTGGAGCTGGAACTTCATGTACTGAGATAGAGTAAAGTCATTATCACGATCGTGATAATGATACTAGAAAGAGAAAGGAGAAGGAGAAAGAGCCAACTAAGTATATGCCTCCTATCCTATTTTTGTAAAGATTAGCGCAACATAAAGTAGATGAAAAGTTTACTGCATTTGTGGAAAAAGTAAAAAAACTAAGGATTAATATGACATTTACTGAGATGATTTAAGATATACCAAAATATGTAAAGTTTTTAATGGAAATCTTAGCGTATAAATGCATAATAGATGATATATAACCGGTTTCACTAACTGGAAACTGTAGCTCAATAATTTCAAGTAAAATTCCATCTAAACTATGAGATCCCAAAAGTTTCACTATCCCATGTAAAGTACGAGGTTTAGTATTCAATAAATGTTTATGTGATTTGGGCGCAAGTATCAACTTGATGCCATATGCCATTTTTTAGAAGCTAGGAATTGGAGAGATCAAGGCTACCTCCATGGTGATCCAGCTAGCTAATCAGTCTGTAAAGAAACCATTCAGGATCATCGAGGATGTTCTGGTGAAAGTGGATAAGTTTATCATTCCACTAGATTTTATGGTGCTGGATTACAATGAAGATGTGAATGGTCCATTAATTTTACGAAGACCTTTCCTAAATACAGGAAGAGCATTGATCAATGTGCATAAAGGAAAACTTGTCCTCTGAATTGGTGATGAGTGAATAGAATTCAATATTAGGAAGGCAATGAAATAGCTAATGGAGGGTGAGGTGTACATGAAGGTAGACATAGTTGATGAATGTGTATCTACTATCATGAATGAAGAAGTGCAGAATGTCACAATAGAGGAAGGGGCTGAGGTAATAGGTGAGGAAGGTGGAGAATCTCCTAAAATAGAATAGCTGGTAAGAAATTCTAACCCTACTCCCCCTTCAATTGAGAAACCACCTGTGTTAGAACTAAAAATTCTGCCAAAACATTTGAGGTATGCTTTCTTAGGGAGTAATGAAACATTACTGATTATCATCTTTAATAAGCTAACTTTGGCGTAAGAGGGCAAGCTGCTCAAAATGGTACGGAAGCACATTGGAGCTTTAAGCTAGCAGCTATCGGATATTAGGGGAACCAGCCCTGATATGGTCATGCATAGAATAAACTTGGAAGAGGGAAACAAGCCTATTTATGAGAGGTAAAGGAGACTTAACCCCAACATGCAAGATAATGTGAAAAAGGAGTGTTTGGAGACTCTTTTGAGTCTTGTTTGCAGAATTTAGAGCGGGTCTTGAAATGCTGTGAGGAGACTAATTTGGTATTGAACTGGGAAAAGTGTCATTTCCTGGTACATGAGGGAATTGTGCTTGGCCACAAGATCTCCAAGCAAGGTATTGACGTAGGTAGAGCTAAAATTGAGGTGATATCTAATCTACCACCACCACTGAATGTAAAAGGGATAAGAGGATTCCTTGGACATGCGAGATTCTATTACCGCTTTATAAAAAAATTTTCTGTCCTTGCTAGACCTTTGACGAGCTTGTTAGTTAAGGATGCTATGTTCGATTTCAATAATGAGTGTTTGAATACTTTTAATACTTTGAAGCATGCTTTAACCACAGCTCCTATTTTAACTTCACCAGATTGGTCTTTGCCTTTCAAAATCATGTGTGATGCTAGTGACTTTGCCTTAGGATGTGTGTTAGGGCAAAGAAACGATAAGAAATTGCATGCCATTTGTTATGCTAGCAGAACATTGATTGGACAACAACTGAATTATACTACCATTGAAAAGGAGTTTCTAGCAGTAGTCTTTGCATATGATAAGTTTAGAGCTTATATTATCGTTTCTAAAGTCATTATTTTTACTGACCATACTGCTTTGAGGTATTTGTTTGCAAAGAAAGATGCAAAACTAAGACTGATTAGATGGGTATTGCTGCTTCAAGAATTTGATATTGAAATCAAGGATAAGAAAGGAGCTGAAAATGTAATTACAGATCATCTTTCACGATTGGAAAAGGATGAAGATGATGGTGAAGAAAGCAAGCCTATGAAGGAAGAGTTTCTTGATGAGTTTGTTTTTATGTTATAGAAAAAGAAGCTTCCTTGGTATACAGATCAACAGCGACAAAAGTTCTTTGCCAACATTAAGTATTATCAGTGGGAGGAACCAAACTTATTTTTTCAATGTGCTGACGGCCTAAGAATGAGATGTGTTCCAGAAGAAGAGATAATGTCTATACTAATATAGTGCCATGATTCATCTTATGCAGGTGTCACACCCTCATTTTGGACCGGCTTGATCCAGATCGATTTAGGAATGCTTCTGAGTCAGTTTGGGTTAACTTCTGGCCAATCCAAGTTGATTTAGGGCTTTCTAGGCCATTCTGGGCCAACTTCGGCCATCCTA
>CANYBF010697034.1:0-13666 GCA_948192965.1 Dalechampia spathulata
GATTCATGTTATGACAATTAAAATAATGCAAAATCAATAAGAAGAATTGATTTACCTCTTGTAGATTCTCCAAAGCGTTAGGGAATGAGAATTGTAATCCAATCCGATCCAAATCCAAGTTTAGGTGATTGAAACGCCTAATTATAGTTGATTTAGTGCGTTTTGATTAATCCTAATGCCTTAGATTGATTAGAATTAGGTTTTGGAGTGTCCAATGATTGCTGACAGCTGCTGACGGCTATCAAAAATCTAGGGTTTTCGCTAAAAATTCCGGTCCTTAAGCCAAATGGCAGATTAGGGTTTAATTAGGTCTGCCCTTGGGAACATGTGCGATCGCACATATTGTGTAATGAAACATATGCGAATGCACATGATCATATGCGGCATGTAATGGGACATATACGATCGCACATGCTCCCGAAAATGCTAAATGAAACCCTAAACGGGCCTAGCCTGGTCTGAAAGGACCCAGGACGGTCCGAAAGAACCCTAAATGGCCCAGAATCAACTCAGAATCGATCCGAATCAAGGCCGGTCCAAAATTAGGGTGCGACAATGAGCAATGATATTAAAAAAGCTCAATGTTCCACAAATAGATTTCCTATGCGCATATGAACATGAATTACATAAAATCACATCCAAATTGAAGCATAATTCATTCAAAATGCTCCATCATCAAGTTAAAATGTTAACTAATTGATCCATTACATGTTCAATAATTAAACATGCAAAAAGTAAGTAAGAACATTAAGAATAACATAAAAAATCCATTTAGCCTTATCAACAAAAGCATGCACAATATTTGAATTTTTATCTCATAAAAATTATACATATGTATTTAGTTTTTCTAATAAAAACCAAGTTAATTCAATGACTAATAAGTGGTTAAAATTTCAAATTCAAATTCAAAAAATAACCCCTTCAAAAATGAAAATGCCGAAACCTATAATCATTCAAAAAACTAAAATTTTATGTATTCTATGCATAGATTGCAACACCAAATCTCTCTAATACCACTGTTGGTTTATGAAAATGTGCATAACAGTGAAAGATGTAATTTAAAACTTTTAAAACACATGATTTCATCTAATCTAGAAATCTCATTCATAGAACATATCAACAATTGAGAAGATTATTAAAGAAGAGATCAAAAACTTACATTTATACAGATCTCCTTCTTTCTTGTTTGTCAGAAAAGTTATAGGAAACTTTTCAATCCCTAATTTAGAGGATCTCCAAACTATCCACATAAGGAACAAGAATGATTAGTAATCAATATTACTTATTTTGTTTTTGAGACTAGTAAAACAAAACAGAAAATAATAGATGAAGAAAAAAATGAATTTGGTTCTTCTTCTTAATCTTCTATCAAAAGGCTGAATTAATCTTCTTGTTCTTGAGCTTCAAATTACTTGGAATAATGGAGGAAGGAGGCTATGGAAATTGCTTTTGTGTATCCTCTTATTTTTCAAAAAAACATAAGACCTTAAACCTAATTAGGTTTAAGGTTTAATAAGTTAGGTCATGTGCATGTCACATGCTTTAGGCACGTGACTTGCATGTGACTAATTTAAATCTCCTTCCCAGAAGCACATGACAATCATGTTGACTCTCTTTTAATTCATCATACATGAATAAGTCATGTGACAATCACTTATTGACCATTAAATGATATAATTCCGTCCAAATCCGTACATACCATGCATATAGAACATGTGATCTTAAATCACTTGTATCTTGAGTTATACTTATCAGATTTAAGTGATCTTGGTATCAAATCAAAGCTATTTCCATTCTAATTCAAATAAGTATGAAAGATCTAGGTTATCTTATAACCAAAAAACATTGTTTCATCAACATCCATTCATGATTATCATTCCTCTTACTTTTAGTGTGCAACTTTTTAGGTTCTTGACATGATGGCAACATACGAATATATTAAATAACATCATATATAAATCAAGAGTGTTGTCTAGTCACACATCATGACTACCCAAATGTCAAGAGGTCATTAGTTTAATTACAACCCTTCCATATCAGATTCCATGTAGTAAACTCCTTTCACCATCCACTATCTTATCTAGGTTTGGGTATGGATTAATGTCAACACAATGCATAATCAAGTATGTTAGATCATATCCTAAATTTGATATTTCATATACCATATTCTTTATTCGTAAAATGCCTTTATGAAACTCATTCATCAATAGGCATTCTACTCTCGCCAGAGATTTCTAAATAAAGAGTATTACATGAATCAATGAGATAAAACCCCTACATTTAATTTAGGTTTGTGAATCCTTTATTGATAAATAAATACCTTCAAATACTTCACACTATATCCAACCTCCAAGCTATGAACACCTTCTAAGGAGGAATAAAACATATGAGTCAAAATATAGTGATCCATAATTAATATAATCTTGTTATCTCAAGTCTTAAGGATACTTGCACTACTGATATGAGTGAGATATATTTTATAGATATAGATTAATCATCCACATGAAATCTCATTGGGAAGGTCTCCAATGAGTCAGTGCTAAACTGCCCATCCATATGTTCACTTTAGACAACTCTTATCATGATGAATAAGAATCATCCCAAAAAGAAGTATAACATGTGTTGATCTTAACTGCATTAATAATATCCATTCTTATTAATACATTGATCAAGGATAATTTAGATATTAAACATTTATATACAATAAGAATCTCATTTCATAAACTCTTTATGAATTCCCTTGTACTATTCTAAAATCTTTGAATTCATTGTTTAGTTAATAACCTTTTAAGCAAACTAAATAATTAATAATGCCTTATATTGATAAATTGTTCAATATTAAATTACAAAAAACATGATACTTTAAAGCATACACTAACAGCATGTGCAAGTTATGTGACATATGCACATGCATAATCACGTGCATGGCATGTGCATTACACATGCAAACTTGTATCATGCGTATCTAGAGTTCTACTTATCAAAATTGCATGATCTTGGTATGAAATCAAAAATATTTTCATGCTCTATCTAATAAACATGAAAAATTCAAGCCAACTCATAACCTTGAAACAATATCTCATATTGAGTCAACATCCATTATCTTTATTTCTTATTCCTTAAATTTTATGTATGACCTTTTGGGTTCTTGACATATTGGTAACATATTATAATATTATTAAATCTCATTTAATAACATTATATGTAAGTCATGAGTAGTGTTTAGTCACACATCATAACTACCTAAACGTCAAGAGGTCATTAGTTTGATTACAACCCTTCTATATAAGATATTGCTGCAATTAACTCCTTTTACCATCCATTATCTTGCTTAGGTTTGAGTATGAATTGCTGTCAACTCAATACATGATCATGTATGTTAAATGATGATATAAACTTGATGTTTCATGTACATAATCTTTATTCATAAAATGCCTTATGAAGTTATTCACTTCTAGGAATTCCACTTCGACTAGAGATTTTAGAATCAAAATCACTACATGTATCATTGAGATAATGCCCCTACATCTAATCTGAGATGGTGAATCCTTTATTAATCTATAAATATCTTCAACTACTTCATACTATACCCAACCTCCCAACCATGAATGCTTTTTAAGGAGGAATAAAGCATAGGAGTCAAAGTCTAATAATTAATAAGTAAGATAACCTTGATATCTCAAGTCTGAGGATGCTTGCACTACTGATATGAGTGAGATATGTATTTCACAGACATAGATTAATAAGCGATATTAAATCTTACTAACAAGGCCTTGAATGAACCAGTACTATATTGTTCATTCATATGTATACTTTAGACAATTTATGTCGTAGTGAATGAGAATCACCCCTTAACAAAAGTATAACATGTGATGATCTATCTGTATTAATAATGTACAATCTTATTAATACTATGATTAGGGTCATTTAGATATTAAACATTTACATCTAATAAGAATCTCATACCATAAACTCTTTATGAATTTCTTTTATACTATTACAATACCTTGAACTTCATTATTTAGTTTAATACTAGTTTAATAATCTAAGTAAAACAAGTATATAAAATACTACACTTAAATAATGAAGAATGCCTTTTATTAATTAAATATTCAATTAAACATAAAACACGATGCTCTAGAGCATACATAAATATTATATACAATTAATTGTGCTTATCTTAACATATAATAATTATGTGCATTATAGATTATTAATGTTAACCTTTTTTGTAATATGGCTAATATCATTATGTAACTTATAATAATGTTCACTTTTATTTAACCACAATTATGTTTCATGCTCAATGTTTGTCTATTGATGAATTCAGGTCTAGGTAGTTAACTAAGGGTCAGGATTGAAGAACACTAGTTTGAGCAAGGTCCTTTTTGATTTTGTATGATCAAGATTGATCATCTTTTAGCCTATGTAATAAACCCCTAGCTTGTTATCTATTTATGCAACTATCAGCTTTTTGAGTAACATTTATAGGAAGTAAATGTTTAAACTTGATTGTGATTGTAAATATTGAATGCTCAATGATGTATATCTTTATCAACATTTACTTAACCATAGTTTATTATGTATGAGCATGTTTTTAACGAATGATTGATGTGTATGGTGGCTGGAATTTTTAGATTGTTTATACAATTTGAAAGATAGATTGCCTTATTATAAAGGCTTAATGTATAATAGGATGATGTATGAATATAAAGAGAATTTTTAGATCTATGGTAGGATGATTAATGGGTTCTAGCATGGGAGTGGGACACATTGACCATTCTACAAGAGCATGTGATCCATTTAGGGTGTCACATGTTACGAGTGGTAATTTTTAATATAATTTATAAATCTAACCTAAATATGTTATGAAAAAATTAATTTAACATCATTTATACTTAAGTTATATTTCAATCTACTTGAATTATATTATAGATTATAAATTAGGTTATTTTATATTGAATTTATCCTATTAACTCATCTTAACATAATAGGTTCTATTGATTTATTCTAATATTTTAGTTAAAAGGATAATTTCTTATTGGATTAAATGATATGATATATAATTTCATAATATCAAACAAAACATGTTAAAGAACTTGTATCAATTTTTAATCATTTTAATATTTAAAGTTTCACATGATTAAATTTTAATTATATTTAAATAAATTCAAATTAATATAATCAAAACATAATCCCTTAACTGAAGTTGTAAAGCCAACATAATATTATTGTTGGCACTAGATTTCACCCGCACGTGTGTATTTTCAAATTTTTCTTGATATGGCTTGGTACAGTGCTCCGTTTTTGAATCTGAGTTGCATACATGCTATTTGCAATGCCATAAGCCATTTGGTCATACGATGAATCTAGTTTTTAGCTCGTACAAGGTGGTGCATGAAGTTGGCCATTTTGTATATGTATGTTGTGAACTTGCTCCCTTCTCGATACGACTTAACAGGGATTCCTGTTATGGAAACTAAGTTGCATACATATGTTTCATAGCCCTATGAGTCATTTGGACATGTGACACATCTAGTTTACAGTTCATGTAAGTTAATGCATGAAGTGAATTTTCAGCTTCATGTGTAACATGAAGTACTTTATGCATTGCATATATTTGATTTTTTAACTATATATGTTGCATATACCACTTCATCTGACACATATAGTTGAAAAGACCCACTTTTCCCAAATTTCCAATAGATTTTGGCTTATTACTCAATGGATCATATAAATACTCTTTAGGTATTAACATTAAAGGGGCTGAACACTATCAATTATAAGGCTAAAACTCTTTTGAATTAACATCTGACTTGATTAAATATTTAATTAGGTTTAGTGACTAATTAATCTCACTAAAAACCCTAATCACATTTGGAATTTGGAGGCTAAACTCTATTAGCTTTGGTAAGTTGATTTTCTCCCTAATCTCTTCGATTTCACTTAATTTCATTAGTTGATTTATATTTTTGGTTGCTTTCTCAAATACTATAATGCCATTTAAGATTTGCAAATGTCTTAAATGATATGTAATGATCAAATAGTCGATATATATTCATTTTTTTATTGTAAAACTCAATTTTCTTCATTTGACAAACACTTTATATGTCACATATATCATTATATGCATTACATATAGTATGTTCCCTACTTCATGTGACATACATACCACTTTGTATGATACATATAGTTGTATGTTCATGTATATGATACATGTATACATTGATGTGACATATATATTGCTCTGGATTAATAGAAATCTGATTATTTACAATTAAACTTGCTTCAATTTTCAATTTTGTTAACGTTTCCAGTAGCATTTATGATCTCATAGTGATCTAAATGATATGGATTTGTCATAAATCATTTCAATTTCTTTGATTTTGCCCTCAATATTAATTAATTAAGTTAAATGCTATTTTTAGCTTTATTTAATTGTAATTAATATGATAGAAATCAAATTAGATGTTGATATATATTCTAATTGATGCTAAAAAGATATTATAATCTCTCAATTTTGATTTTCATGATGAATATGATTGATTTTACCATTAAATCAATTTAATCTTGCTTAATTCTTCAATTAAATATCATTTTAATTATGATTTTATGTTTATTGCTATTATTAACCTTAATTGGATGTTGATTCAATTCTAAGTGATATCATAAATGATCTTAGAATCTTCCTATTATGTCTATGATTGGTTTTGCCTAAAATTGATTTATTTTCATAATTTGACTTGTGTTTATTCATATTTCATGAATGTTGCTAACACATTTTAAGGATTTGGTCCTCGAGTCATGCCTCCATATGGTATTGGATTAATTAAATATATCCCAACATTCCTTTTATTGCTTAATATTCTTTATTTGCATTTTTATCATTTCATGCATTTTGGTTCGTGCTGCCCGAGACTATTTTCTTGAGTGGAGGAGATGTTACTACATATCTTGGATTTTTATATCACTGAAGATTTTTTTATGATAGAATAAACCTCTATTTTACTAGTTTTTCCCAACATGTAGAATTTAGATTTATTTCCTTATGCATCCCTTTATCTCCCGTGATTCCTTTCTTTGGGCAATTATTAATTTTTATTCATATGGATGTATTTTTATGCCATGACATATGTTATGATGTAATGCATGCCATGTCACTATACCATACATATGCCATGTCATTATGCTATATCACTATGCCATATTACTATACCATGTCATTATGCCATGTCATACATATACCATACTATATCATATTGATACTATGTCACCACTTGACATGTCATACTCATACCATGTTCTATTTCACATACCATGCCTATGCTATGTTTCATTCACCATGATTGCCATATCATGATGTCATGCTATATTTACCATATTATATCTGTTATGCTATGATTATCACCATGATACATCATGCTACATGTTTATTTTATGCTTGTGCTTATGCTTACTCTCACCTACCTAAGATAATTGACCTAACTAAAATGGTAAAATCAAATTCAAAAACTTAGAGAAAATAGATCTTCACCATCCAAACCTATCTATGAAGGGTTTGATTTAGCACTCATGCTATGGATCAGTTGAACCAAATCTAGAACAATCTTGTGGAGACTTCATTTTATGACTCTTTTGAGTCTGTCTCATTCCTTGAGGGAGCCCCTCAGGAAGACTAGACTTTCAATCTAAGTGAGCCCCTGGTGCTATATGTTACAAGCCTTGCTTTAGGTCACGGTGAAATCCCGTCCATATTATCAACTCCACTAGGGACCTATGGTTAAAGAGTGGTAGCATTGAAATCTTAGAGTTTCTATATCAATTTTCCCATTCTAGTTAGATTAATTATATTGCATATCATGCACACTATTTATATTTGCATACCACTATTTATCTCAAGTCAAACCGATGATTGTAAATGAGTAGGTACCTTGGACTCCTTTTAATTTATCATGAAAGTAAATCTACTTTCATCACTTACTGCCTTGTACTGTTGATCATTGATGATTTCTAGAATGGATAGATGCTAGGTATAGTCTTATATCGATGATTCCATTAAGTTTTATAGATTGTGGACAATATGGTGAGGGACCTTATCCTATTTTTACTAGACTAAATCCCATGTAGTTAACCATAATAACATTCCAAAACTAAGACCTTGTATTTTTATGCTATGTAGATCCATGTATTATCATATTAGTGAATTTGCTCAAATTTGGCATATTTTCCGACCTTATTTTGCTCTAATAAGAGTCAAAATCCTTTTATGATTCTGTGATAGTTGCATAACCTCATACATATTCTATTGGCATTCCATTATCATAGCAATATGATCATTCCAAAATGCTATTAGATTTTTGCAGTAATCCCTTATATGATAAGACAGTGATCACCCTTTTTGCTTGTTTGACATGTTAAGAGTATCATGCCTTTAGTTCCCAATGTAACTCTAGGCTAGTATCCCATTTAAGAGATATTGAACCTACCAATCTTCATGGAGGTATAAAGGTGGCAGGGAGTGCTACTGTGTGCTACATGTTCACTAACCTTTTTATGTTTTTTGTCTAAAATGCACACATGAATACTCATGAAATTTTCTCTAACCAATTTCTTTTTACAGTCATAACACTGGATGTTTCCTAGAATAGGTCATGCATACATCATACATATCACATCACGTGCATTGCATACAAATACATGTGCATACATATGCATCCATGCTAATTTTCTCTATCATGTGCAAAAACTTATCAGACCCACACCATTCTAAGGATATTATTCTCCATCTAAGATTGCTTGTACTACACTAGATGATGCCTTTGCTTACCACTGCTCAATAACTCATCAATCAATCTATGGCTAAACTCTTATCCAATGAGTTCAAGACTCCCTTGCAATAACATATTCGAGAGGCTCTCAGTCTTGGGTGTTAGTGTATGCTCTAGAGCATCATGTTTTTATTGTAATTTAATATTGAACATTTTATCAATAAAAGGTATTATTCATTATTGAGTTTGCTTGTAAGGCTTTTAACTAAATAATGAATTCTGAGATATTAGAATGGTACAAAGGAATTCATAATGAGTTTATGAAATAAGATTCTTATTGTATGCAAATGTTCAATATCTAAATGATACATGATCAATGTACTAATAAGAATGAATATTATTAATGCGGTTAAGATGAACACATGTTATACTTCCTTATGGGGGTGATTCTCATTCACTATGACATGAGTTGTATAAAATAAACATATGGATGGGCAGTTAAAAACAAGCTCATTGGAGACCTTGCCAATGAGATTTCATATGGATAATTGATCTATGTCTGTTAAATGTATCTCACATATATCAGTAGTGCAAGTATCCTTAAGACTTGAGATAATGAGGTTATCTTGACTTTTGATCACTATATTTAGAGTCTTGTATTTTATTCCTCCTTAATAGGCATTCATAGCTTGAAGGTTGGATATAGTGTGAAGTAGTTCAAGGTATTTATTTATCAATAAAGGTTTCACCACCCTAGATTAATAGTAAGGGTTTTATCTTATTGATTCATGTAATACTCTTTATTCAAGAATCTCTGGCCAGAGTGGAATGTCTTTTAATGAATGAGTTTCATAAAGGAATTATGGGAATAAAGATTATGATTGCATGAAATATCAAATTTAGGATATGATCTAACATAATTGATCATGTATTGAGTTAACATTAATCCATACTTAAACCTAAATGAGATAGTGGTTGGTGAAAGAAATGAAATATGATATGGAAGGGTTGTATTCAAATTAATGACCTCTTTTCATTTGGGTAATCATGATATGTGATTAGACACCACTCTTGATTTACATGAGATATTATGAATTAGAGATTAATAAATGTTGCCAACATATAAAGAACCCAAAATGTCACACACGAAAAGTTAAAGGAATGGTAATGATGAATGGATGTTAATATGATAATGTTTTATGGTTATAAGATAACCTAGATCTTTTACTTTTATTTGATAGAGCATGAAAAGAGCTTCAATTTTATACTAAGAACATATGAATTTGATAAGTAGAACATAACATACATGTATTTTAAGATGGCATGGCCATGTGCATGCCATGTGCGGGCTTGGACGTGATTTGGTCAATATGTGAGTGTCACATGACTTATTCATGTGTTATAAGTTAGAAGGAAAGGGCATATCATTATTGTGTGCTTTAAGAGGGATTTAAAGTCATGCACATGCAAGTCACATGTCTGAAGCATGTGACATGCACAGCATGTGACTTAAGTAACCCAAAAACCTAATTAGGTTTCAATAAGTTATCTGACATAAATTTTAGAGTTACTGAAGAAGGAGATTTTGGATAGCTCTTTTCCTTTTCCCTTCTAGCCTTATTTGAAGCTCTTGGAGAAGAAGAAGAATTTGGCTTTGATCAAGATCAAAAGAGAAAGTTGAATCCTATAATCATCCATGATTCTCTTTTCTTTCATTTTTATTTTTACTAGTCTCTAAAATAAAAACTAGTCATTTGATTACTAACCACTCCTTCTTACTTGTGTGGATAGTTTGGAGATCTTCTGGTTTACGGATTGAAAAGTTTGCTATAACTTTTCAGACGAACAAGAATGAAAGAGATCGGTTAAAATTAAGTTTACTTGCTCTTTGTCATGGACTCTTCTCTTATGC
Organism: Dalechampia spathulata; assembly: GCA_948192965.1. NCBI lineage: Eukaryota > Viridiplantae > Streptophyta > Magnoliopsida > Malpighiales > Euphorbiaceae > Dalechampia > Dalechampia spathulata. Next base: position 10,681 of record CANYBF010697034.1, read on the forward strand.
ATGTTCTATGTGCATGATTGCCTGGATCAACTTAATTAGTGTGTTTTAAAAGTTTTAAAACTCACCTTCCACTATTAAATGTGTTTTAACAAACCAACAGTGGTATTAGAGCATTTTGGTGCTGGAATCTATGCGTAGAATACATGAAATTTTTTATTTTCCCTATAATACATGAAAATCTAGTATGAATGAAAATTCCAAATTTTAACCATATATTCTTCAATAAATTGTCTTATTTTATATTAAAAAATAGAATGCATATGTGGGAGTTTTATGAGATAAAAATTGATGTTTGCGCATGTTTCTCATTGAAAGGCCAAATAGGATTTTCATGTTGTTCTTGATGTTCTTACTTGATTGTTGTGTGTTTAATTATTGATCATGTAATGAATCAATTAGTTAATGTGTTAACATAATTATGGAGCATTTGTAATGAACAAAAATATGAATTGGAAGTGTTTTATTCAATCAAAACAAACATGCGCATAAGATAATCATTGTTATTATATTCAGTTTTTCATAAAAAAATTACTCAAATTATTTTCATTAATTCTTGTAATGGAATATAGTTTAATGTTTTAGACACATTAATGTTTTTAGAAATAAATTTTTATTAATTTTTGAGATCAATAAGTACTTTATTTAAATTAAAACTTTTAAGTGGAGCAATTTGAGCATGATAAGGAGTCTAATTAGTTTTTACTATTTTGACTTCTAAATGATATATTAATATTTAAAGCTTAATTAAATAATTAATATATTATTTTTGGATGATTATTTAAGTGAATAAGTAATTCATTCAAAAGAATTCAAAACTAATAAACCTATATGTTTTCAAAAGCAAGACCAATAAGCTGTTTTAAAATTTAAATTGAAAATTTATAAGAGGAGATTATTTATTTACGCATTATGAATGTATGGATGAATGGATGTATGGCATGATGATGATTATTAACTTGGCCAATGTGAGTGAGCATATGCATTTTACAAATTTTGGTAAATAGAGCCTATATGTCTTGTCTTTATTCATTTCTTTTGTACTTCTTTTCTCATCTACTTCCCTCAAATGTAACTTGGGGTTTCTACTATAGAAATTAGTAATTAGATTACATAGGTTGTAAAAGAAGAATAAAAGGAGGCAAATGGAGCAAGGGAATAAGGTGTGACCAAAAGTGAAACTCCAAGACTAAATTTGTAATAGAATAGATTTATTTTCAAGTTTTGGGGTTTGTAAAATCATGCGTAACCTAGGCTTGACCTTAGACTTAAAGTCCATAATCATCATATTATAAATTATTATATTGGATGTATGAGATGCATGAGCAGGCCATTGCATGCACGAGCCAGACCATGCATGGTGCATAATTTGCACGTACCCACCTTGTATGTTTTTTTTTATAAATGACATAAAAGGAAGTAAATCCATTAAAAAGGAATATAAATATAAGGCCTTTCATTTTTTAAGATAAGGGTGGAGAGCTTCATGTCATTTAGGTTGTTGGGCATACTTAAGCCTATTTAACATGAGGTATATCCAAGTTTTTTAAAATGGGTTGGATTTAAATAAAATATTTTATTTATTGGGCATACCCAAGGTAAAATATTTTATAAGCTGGTTTAGGGAATTATGTTATAAGAGTTAATATAAGTATTAAGTCTAGTTGATAACCCAATGACTCAGTAATCATATATTAATATGATTGATATTAAAGATGTCTACCTATTAACATTAAGTTCTAGTTTGTTGGCCATACTCAAGATTGAGCTTAATGGTCATCGAATACTAACCCACTAAAGTTGGTGAAGCATGACCTTCTCGGATTAGTAGTTAAGGGCTATTAGTTTGAAATAAAATAGTGGGAGATAAAAGCTACTAAAAGACCTTATTATGCTGTTAATAGACATAATGTTATTAATGACATACTATTTTCCCTTTTTCTCAAAATTTTTATATAATGTCAAGAAAAGTTGATCTCCATGGCATTCTTGAATAAAAACTTAATGGATCCAACTACATTGACTAGATTTGCCAAATCAAAATTGTTTTGAGAGGTGAACAAAAAGCCCATGTATTGGATCATGCCTATTGTCGCACCCTAATTTTGGACCAGCTTGATCCAGATCGGTTCCAGGATGTTTCTGGGCCAGTTCGAGTTAGTCTTAGGCCAATCCGGGTTGATTCAAGGCTTTCTGGGCAGTTCTGGGCCAATTATGGCCCATTCCGGGGCGACACACGCCGCATATGACTTAGCCCCACCGCATATGTTTAGGAATCTGCGTTCGCGTATGTCTCTAGGGTTTAGCATATGTGGACATATGCGAACGCATATGTTTTAGGGTTTAGCATATGTGACATACGTGACGCATATGTATCCGGGGACAGACTCCCTAAAACCCTAATTCTGCCATTTGGCAAGAGGTTCGGAATTTTAGACGCAAAACCCTAGAGTTCTAGCAGTCGTCAGCAGCCAAAAACGTGATTCACACATTCCAAAACACAATTTTAATTAATCTAAGCCTTTAGGATTAATTAAAAACACACTAAATCATTTAGAATTAGGCGATTTTAATACCCTAACACTTGGATTGGACTACTTTCTTGATTTCATTACAATTGGAGCGTTGGAGAATCTACGATAGGTAAATCAACATTACTTTCCATCATCGTTTCATTGTTTATTGTGATATTTATTTAATTTTCATGATATTTATGTGTAATATGATTGAATAACATGTCGATTTTATGATTCATGCATGATTTTTACGTATTTTGGTATGATTTCGCATGTGTTTTAATTCGTAATTTTGCTTCATTTTGCATGCATATTATCATGTGCGATCACGTATGATAGTCTCAATATCATACGCGTTCGCATATGATCTTCCTCCATCGCATATGTTTGTTTTTGATTTGTTTTGTGTGTCGAGTTATCCTTGCCATATTGTAAGCATTCGCATATGATTATTTTTATCGTTTGCCATGATC
>CANYBF010697066.1:0-19170 GCA_948192965.1 Dalechampia spathulata
TATCATGGACTTCAATATATAGTTTAATAGTCCAAGTAAAACAAGTTCATTTAAAACATTGTACTATATAATGAATAATGCCTTTATTAATGAAAACGTATAGTACAAATACACATGATGCTCTAGAGCATACACTAACAGCCTCAAAAAGATCTCGTAAAGCTCATGACGATGCGACTCTTCCAAGATTGATGTTTGAGACTCCATAAGTGCCCCCAGGATATGAACGTTCAGCAAACTTTATGGAAGGTCAGTTTATGTGGTCGTAGAACCCACTGATATATACATATGATGAGACTGGTCGTTCATACGAGACATCCTTCCCAGTGCAGGCAAGGAGTGAGATAGAGTTTGATTCACCAAACACCACCCATGTGAGTATAAGTGTTTTGTATTTGCTCTGACTTTAGTAGTCTTACACGTGTTTGACCTACGCAGGTACCTAGGGATGCCATGGCTGATGCCTCGAGGTTTCTGACAGGGTTACACTGCTATCACACTTCTGAGATGCTGACTATTCAGGTGAGTACCTGTTATAAATGTGAATGCATGGGAATGCATGGATGCATGACTTATATGCCTATAGCTTGTGTTTGCAGTCAAGTCGGCAAGTGGAGCAAGAGGAATGTGATCGCTACATTCAGATGACCGAGCAGATGGGTCAGGAGATTACGTGACTGACAGTGCATCTGGAGCATTATAACATCGAGGTTCCAGATAGTCCCAGTCCTGACGACGACCACTCCTGCAAAGATGGTGCTTAGAGAAGACATGATGTCTGATTCCCATATGCATGATGTCAGAATTCTGTAGTTTCTATATTAGAATAAGATGGTGTGTTACAGTCTGACATTGCGTGCCTAGTACACTTGGGTTGTTGCGTACCAACTATGAAAATAGACAAAAGTTTGAACTATGTATCTTTTGGATTTATTAATCGAATCCAAAGCTGTTTGCTACTATAAATACCCTTTATTTTATGTTTATTGCTAAAACATAACTCATTCATTTTTTGTTGCAGAAGCTATAATGACTCAGCAATCACTGTCTACTTTTCGTGCTCTTTCCTACCACTGGGACAATGATGAATGGAGTCGATTAAGAGAAATTGGACTCCATTATTTGAGAACCTTTCAGCAAGTCTTAATCAATAATGCTTTCTTGCATGCCATCATGCAATTCTGGGATCCAGTGGCCTATGTTTTTTGGTTTGGACACGTTGAGCTGTGCCTGCTGTATGAAGAGTTTGCTGCCACCCTCGAAGTTTCCTATAGCATGACAGCAATGCTAACAGTGCCTATGCCTATTGGAGAGGCATTCTCATATTTAATTAGAGCTTTTGATGTCAGCCTAATTGAAGCGAGGCCACTTCTGGCTACAAAGGGTTACGTAGATATTGCTATTGTTTTCTGGCTATGCGGCTAGAAATCTGTAGAAGACCTGTCATGGCTGAGGGTAGCTGGATTTGGATTGCTGGCATAATTTCTATTCGTCGATCCATCCGGTCATAGAGATTTGCTAATCAGGTCTATGGTAGATCAGACGATGGAGGGTCGGACTCCTTTCTCATGATCATTGTAGAGACGATCCTCGGGTTGGATAAAGTGAAGCAAGGACAGTCTGAATGCTTCAATGGTAGTCTGCATCTTTTGCAGGTGAGAATTCTAAGCCGCCTTTGCAGGTTTTCAACTTATAAAGGTTATGTTTTCACCCTAATTTTTGCATGAGTTGCCTTTTGCAAGGTTTTCAGCTCATCAGGTTACCGCTTTTGCTTTTACCTGAACTGCCCCCTTTGGGTTTTTTAGCTCAACGAGTCTCTCTAACTTTTGACTGAGCAGCCTTTTACAAGGTTTTCAACTTGGCGAGCTTTTATTTTTATGTTTTATTTTGTTTTGTTTCGTTGCAGATTTGGCTTTAAGAGAAGCTTGGGATCCTGGCACCGCCAGCAGGGGACCTATAGAGATATCTCCCTCATAGCCACATGTGGAGGGGTTATACCTTCAGCGAGGCAAAGATGATGATATTCCAAGGCTGGATCGAGTGGATGGGGACCCAACCTGAGAGCAAGATCAGGTGGAGTTATCCTTGGTGGCACATACAACATGTGACTTTAATGACCTACATAGATTGTATCCCACTGCCGGGATTCAGGTGTTGCATGCACTACAGTCCTGCTAGGATCTATCATCATTATGGCCATCAACAGACTATACCTTGACTAATAGAGTTTGAGGGAGGAAGGTTGGTGCCTCACTTTATGGAGCACATGGAGAGGACTTAGCCTCGTCGCTGGATAGTGCTGGTGGAGGTTCCTGGAGCTGGACTTGCCACAGATGATGAGTACAAGTTATGGGTGTTACGCCAAGCTTGAATCTTGTACTATGAGAGATTATTAGGCAATAATATGTAATAAAGGATGATAATGCTTTATGTTTGAGATTTGTATTACTTATGGCTAAGTTTATGAACATGTGTTTCATTTGCATTAATGAAATTAAAACATTTGCATGAAAAAAATGCTAAAGCCAACACAGAAATTTTAGATGTGCATCAAACTTAACCCGTGTTATTGACCAGCCTCGTGTGAGATTTTTTGATCAAATATTCTAATGCTCTTCTTTTGCTTTCAAGAGCCCTAACTTTTGCATGAGTTGTCCAAGTGGATTGTCAACTCATTAAGCCAATATTTTCCTTTTACCTTAACTTTTACATGAACTGCCTATGTAAGTTTTTAGCTCACCAGGCTTTTCATTTTTATTTTGATTTTCTTTTGCCTTTTGCTCTAGATAAAATATTTCTTCAACCGGTCAAGGTTGATAGGTTCTGAGAATTTGTTGCCTTCTAAATCTGAAATGTGAACAGTGCCTTTGGAGAGGATCTTTTTAACCAAAAATAGACCTTCCCAGTTAGGTCTGAATTTTCCATGAGGGTCGCAGATAACCACTTTGACTTGCTTTAGGACTAGATCACCTTTATATTGAATTCATTTGCCATGCGCTTCTTGTAAAGTTGTAAATGATAGAGAGCCTTCAGCCGCTTGTCATCAATAGTAACTAGCTATTCGTATCTTGCCCTTTTCCACTCAACTTTTGGCAACTGAGATTCTAGAATGGTATGAAGTGATTTCAGCTCCACTTCGATTGGCAATATGGCTTCTGTCTTATAAACTAGAAAGTAGGGAGTAGCACCCGTAGGACTTCTTACAGTGGTTCTGTAACCCCATAAGGTAAATGGCAGCTGCTCATGCCAGTCTCTGTAAGTTCGTACGATTTTGGCCAAGATCTACTTGATCGTCTTATTGGCTGATTCAACTGCCCCATTAGCTTGAGGGTGGTAATGAGAAGATCGATGGTGCTCGATCCCATATTTTTCCAGCAAGTCAACAACTTGGCCCTGGAACTGTACTCCATTATCTGACACCAAGTGATGCGGTTCCCCATATCAGAATATGAGATTTTTCTCTATGAACTTGGCAACTTGCTTTGCCCCTAGTTTGTTGTAGGATTCTGCCTCCATCCATTTAAAGAAGTAATCAACAGCTACCAGTATGTACCGATATCTATTAGAAGTGTTAGGATGGATTTCACCCATGATGTCTATTCCCCAAGCTGAGAATGGCCAAGGCATTGTCAAATTCTACAATTTGACTGGTGGTATGTGGCTTAGATCACCATGAATCTGACATTCATGGCACCTTCATACAAACTGTATGCAGTCTATCTCTATAGTGAGCCAGAAGTATCCTTGACGTAGGATCTTCCTGTAAAGAGCGAATCCATTCATGTGGGACCCATATGTACCTGCATACACTGTTTGCATAACTGATTCAATCTCATCCCCCGATATGCATCGATGCTGTAGACCATCCATTGTTCTTTTATAGAGAACACCCTAATGCCAGGTAAAGTTGGCCGCTAGTCTGCCTAAAGCTAACTTGTCTGTCTTATTGGCTTCTTCCGGATAAGCACCGGTCTTCAGAAAATTCATGATATCACTGTACTATAGGGTCTCATCTTGCTGGTCTAATGCCATAACCTGTTCTCCCTCATAATAAGGGATCCTCGATTGCTTGATGAATATAGGTTGAACTTCACTCTGTGGTCGTTCACAGATTGAAGCCAATGTGGCTAAGGCATCGGCCATCTGATTTTCTTCACGTGGTATGTGAATAAATTGGCAGGAGCTGAAATTGTAAACCATGTGCTTCATATACTCAGCATAAGGCTTGAGCCTTTCTTCTTTAACATCCTCTTTAGCTGTGGATTAGTGAATGACCAGCATTGAATCACCAAATACCTATATGTCTTGGGCACCGATCATTAGTAATGTTTCTAGCCCGAAGAGGCATGCTTCATACTCAGCCATATTATTGGTGACTGAGAAGCTCAGCTACTTTGAAAGCATAATTAGTTCACCTTCAGGAGTGACTAGCACAACCTCTATACTTGCACCTCTTCTGTTGACTACACCGTCAAAGCACAATTGCCATTTCTGGATATCAACTGCTCCCAAGTGCTCATCTGGGAAGTCCAGTTCAAGTGTATTAGAGTCATCCGTCAACCTAGATGCTAAGAATTCAGCAATCGCTCTAGCTTTGATCACCTTGGTAGTGACATACTGCATATCAAACTCTGACAAAAGGATCAGCCACCTGGAGAGTTTTCCCACTAGCGAAGGAGCTGCATACAAGTACTTCATAGGGTCGACTTTGGAAATTGCCTAAACTTCATATGACTGGAAATAATGCCTGGGTTTCTTAGTAACCCAGACCATAGCCATGCATAGCTTTTCAATAATGTTGTATTTACATTTAGTTGGCAACAACTTTTTACTCAAGTAGTAGACAACATGTTTGACTCTGGCTTCGTTCTCTTAAGGCATCATAGCACCCACTGACTCCTCTTCTAAGGCTAGATAGAGTAGTAATGGTTTTCCCGGCCGAGGTGGTTACAGGATTAGTGGGTTGGAGAGGTAATGCTTCACCCTCTCAAATGCAAATTGGCAGTTCTCATCCCAAACCATGGGTTGGTTCTTCCTCAAAAGCTTGAAGATGGGCTCACACATGGTAGTGAGCTTGGCGATGAATCTGCTGATGTACTGGAGCTGTCCCAGGAATCCCTTAACTTCTATCTTAGTTCTGGGAATAGGCATCCCAATGATTGACTTTGCTTTATCAGGATCTACTTCAATACCCCTCTAACTGACAACATGACCCAATAGCTTGCCAGATGTCACCTTGAATGTACACTTCTTTGGATTCAGCCTGTGAGAAATCTGTCAAGAGCAGCCGTATGCTCTCCTCTATTGGGAGATTTTACCATCATATCATCCATATAGACTTTGACCTCCTTGTGGATCATATCATGCAACAAGGTTGTTGCAGCTTGTTGGTAGGTAGCACCTGCATTCTTTAAGTCGAAGGGCATGACCTTGTAGTAGTAGGTCCCCCACTCTGTGATGAAGGCTATCTTCACCTTGTCTGTGATAGCCATCAGTATCTGGTTGTACCTAGAGAATCAGTCAGCAAAGGAATACATAACACTAGCAGCTGCACTATTGACCAACACGTCGATATGAGGTAAAGGAAAGTCATATTTTGGGCATGCTTTGTTCAGATCCCTGTAGTCTATGCAGACTCTGACCCTGCTGTCTTTCTTGGGAACTGAAACTACATTAACTAACCATTCTGGATAATCAACTACCTTAAGGAACTTGGCATCTATCTGCTTCTGGACATCTTCCTTGACCTTCTGAGCCCATTCTAGTCATAGATGTTGTAGCTTCTGCTTAACTGGCTTGAACCCTGGCTTGGTTGGAATTTTGTGTTCCGTAATGGTTCTGTTGACACCCGGCATATCTTCATAGCCTAGAGCAAAGGCTTTTATATGCTTTTTCAATGTGCTGATTAATTTTATTCTCTCTTCAGAGGTCAAGTCTGATGCAATCTAGAGGAGACATGGCTTTTCATCTGTGTTAATGTTAACATTTTTGGTGCATGATGCGTTAATGTCAAAAATGCTCATGTAATGCTCATGTTCATGCACAATACCATCAGAATACACATCACAAACATAAATAAAGTTACTCTTTATTACATTGTACTTATTTAGAATTAGATCATCATTAAAAAGTACAGAGATTAGGACATCAGTGTCCTCATAAAGTAATTCCTTGAAGGTACTATCCACCAGCGTGGCTATGTCTTTGTAGACCTTTGGCAGTAGCAAGTCCTCTATGTCCAAGTTCTATAACTTAGCTCCCAGTGCAACAACTGTAGGGCATTCTGGCTCCAGGTGACCAATGGTGAGATCAGCAACATCATCGAATATCTAGAAAGCTTCATCAGGGCTGATGGTGAAGGAAGCAGCAGTTTTTCCAGTTACTATCAGGGCTGACAGGTCACAAACATCGACAAAGATGGTAAACTATTGCTCGAAGAAATTATCCGAGTTATGCAACTTGGGAGCATGATCATGTTGTGTCTCTCCCTAAATGAAGAGAAGCATTTTACACTCTTCCGGCTTGTCTGAGATATAGGGATCAAATCTGATGCAGTGCCTCTCTTCCCATATGGCTGTAGGAATATCAAACTCTACTGGACCTTACTGGTATCGGCCTAAACCTTTACCGGATGTAAAGTTCATTAGTTGCATCATTCTCTCCATAGCAGGACTCAGTTGGTACAAGTAAGGTTCAGGTTCTCCGATGGCAGCAATCTGAAAACCAGTCATAAGAGGGACATCTTCTCTGATACAGGCCATAGTAACTTCATCATCAGCCGTAATAGTAACCACACCTTCGCTGTGTGGAAACTTAATCTTTTGGTGCAAGGTGGACGACACACCTCCCAGGGGATGGAACCATGGTCGGCCCAATAGTACTGCAAATGATACTAGGATGTCAAGAACTGTGAACTCCACCACTGATTTGATCGGCCCGATAGTAATAGTGGTAATGAAGGTACCAGTAACCTCCCATTTGGACTCATCATATACCCTAATGATAGTCTTGCATGGTTTTAAGTCTGAGAGCTAAACCCCTGGCTTGGGTAGGACCTTAAGAGGACAGATGTTGATGCTGGAACCATCATCCACCATGACATAGGGAGTGGAGAAGTTCATGATATTCACCCTAATGAAGAGTGCTTTGTTATGGTGGCTTCCCTCAATCGGTAGATCCACGTTAGAGAAAGTGATCATGTTGGATGGTAATTCCTGGTTTACCAACTGACTCTTTATACTAAAGGTAAAGCAAACGGAGAGATTCTCATGCTTGAGAGTGCTTTGATGACGGCCCATCGATGCTATTGAGAGGATAGTGCCAAGTCCCAAATGCTGATATTGGCCTGCATCTTCTTCAGTTGCTTAATAACAACATTATCAGGTTGAGCAACCTAATTAGCTGGCTATAGAGCTAGAACATTACTTGGGCCAACCTCGTCCCTAGCGGGCCTAGCCTTGGTCAGCTTTTTAAGAGCTTCTGGCTTCTTCCCAAGGTCGAGAGCAGTGAAGAACTTACCACTACGAGTCATATTATGGACTCGAGAGGATATTTTATTAGCACCTAACCCTTTCTGCTGCTTGGGTAATTTTAGTGCTAGCTTAACTATCTTGGGGGTCTCAACTAACTTATCCTTTTTGGAAGCCTAATCCTGCGACAATTCAGACTTAGTAGAATCCTAAGTAGCTGTAGACTCATCCTCTGAATTGTCGTACCATATGTCTATGGCATCAATATTGAACCTACCATCGGGTTAGAAGGTAATAGTAGGTAACTGAGTAACCCCCTTACCGCTGATAGGAGAAAAGGAGTTCAGAACCAGGGATTCTGGCAACCTTTATTGGAGCATGTAAGTGTGGTTTCCTTTATGGTAGTTTAGCAATGGGTTTATTTTGGTTGATGGTTTGGATTTTTTAGGGTCCTCAATCTCACCAGAGTCAATGAGATTCTGAATGACCAATCTGAGAGAGCGACAGTCATTAATGTTATAGTCGTGATGCTGGTGATAGTAGCAGTATGTTTTGGTATCCACCGAGGCTGGGGGTGGTGTTTTGAAGTTTAGTTCAAGTGGTTTAATGAGTTTGGCTTTGAGGAGGCACCCAAAAACCTTGGAAAGTGGCATTCCAAGATCTGAGAATTTCTTGGATGGGGTAGTGTTTTGGAGTATGGGGTTTGGTGTTTACAAGGCATTGATGTAGTGAGGCTTCTATGTTTGTAGGGCGTTGGTGTAGTGAGGTTTTAGTTGTGTCTGAATGTATGTGGTGGTTTTGGGTTTTGGGAAGGAAAGCTCCTTTTTCTTACCCTCAGTTTGCTCAATGCATTATCCCAATGAGTAGATGTTCTCAAAAGTGTGAAACATCTGATACTTCAGCTTATCCTGGTAGAGTGGCAGAGACCCCATGATAAGCTTATTGATCATGTTAGATTCAAAAGGCTTCTGTCTGACTAGTGTAGCTTTATCTATCCACCTGCTAAAGTAATCCATGAAAGATTCATTGGCTTTTTGTTTAACCATTTCTAGATCCATCAAGGTTACATCAAATTGGGACTTGAACCCGTATTGTTTACAAAATGCAGTATAGAGAGGCTTCTACTCGACTGTGGTTACCTTGTTCAGACTATGACACCAGGCTAGCGCTGGTCCCTCTAATGAAATAAAGAAGAGCCGGACTATCTAATCATCCGATAGGTCTGTAGTGCTCATCAGCATGGTGTAGGTCTTCAAATGGTTCTTTGGGTCCCCAACTCCATTGTACTTGGGAACGTCTAGGAGCTTGAACTTGGCAGGCAGCCCCTTCATAGCTCAGACTGAGAACTCATCAAAATCCAGGTCAGACCCCATGCCTTTGGTCTTCATGATAGTCTGTAGGTATTCTATCTTGTGTTCTAAGATAGTGGTCTTAGACTTCAAAACATCATGCATATGGAGTGAGACGTCATCATCGGTCTCCATGTTATTCAAGTTGACACCTTTCCCCTTTTCCTTTATCGGAGCTGGTGGGGTCATGAATTCAATAGGACTGAGAGCCTCCTGGATCTGCTATTGCAGAAGGGTCTTGAACTCATCATTTAAGAGTTTGGCCACAGACTGGTCAATAAGCTTTTGGACTGTAGCAAGCGTGGTCTCATCTAGTGTCAGAGCAGGAAGGTTAGATGATGACGCAACATTCTTGGTGTACTGAGAGTCTGACATGATTCTATACATGATATAAAAAGTTAGCATGAATGCATAAGTATGCACATACGGTTACATTTGATGTATATGATGTGACACGTAGGATGTATGCGTGACCTATGCTAGGAAATATGAAATGTTATGGCTACAACGAAGCAAGTTAGCATGCGTATGTATAGGTGCATGTGATGCGTTACGTAGGATGTATGCATGTCCTATACTAGAAAACATCCAGCATTATGGTTGCAAAAGAAAATTTTGTTAGGGAAAATTGCATGAGTATGCATGTATGCATGTTTGGTAGAAAACATGAAATGGTTAGCGAACACATAGCACATAGTAGCACTCCCTTCTAACCTTATACCACCATGAGAATTGGTCAATTCAAGTTCTCTTGTCCTAGGTGGGATACTAGCCCGGAGTTACACTGGGAACTCAAGGTACTATTCTCTCAATAAGGCAAGCAAGAGGTTTGATCGTTGCCTGATCATATGAGGGATTATGGTAAAAACCCGATAGCATTTTGACCTAGCCATATTGCTATGATAAGTGAATGCCGATGGAACTGACATGAGGTTGGGCAACCATACGGAATCATGAAAGGATTCTGACTCTTAGCAGAGCAATACGGGCATGATCATATTGTTATGATAAAAGTATGCTCATGGAATAAGCATGAGGTTGTGCAACTATTTGGAATCATGAAAGGATTCTGACTCTTAGCAGAGCAATATGTGGGAGGAAAATTGGTCAGGTTTATGCAAATCCACTGACATGATAATGCAAAGATCCACATAGCATGCAATATGGGTCCTAGTTTGGAATGTTGCTAGGCTTACTATATGGGCTTTAGTTCAGTTTTGAGAATAGGCTAAGGTCTCCCACCACGTTGTCCACAACCTATCCAACCAAATGGAATCATCGATATAAGACTATACCTCACATCTATCCGTCAGGAATCATCGATGGTTATTAGTACAATGCCGTGAGTGGTGAAGGTAGATTCGCTTTCCCAAGGAGTCGAATGGAGTCCAAGGTACTCACTCACCCATAATCATTGGTTTGACGCAAGACTAGGGTGGTGTGTGCAGACACAGACTAGTGTTGTGATGCATACAATTAATCCAGCTATGATGGGAAAATTGATATGCAAACTCTACGATGCCACCACTCTTTCGCCACTATGAGCGCCAGTTTTTGCCAGAGCCTAAAGCAAGGCTTACAATGCTCACAGACCGAGGACTGCACTTGGAGTGAAAGCATGGACTTCTCGAGGGGCTATCTCGAGGAATGATACTGACTCAAAAGAGTCATAAGGGAGTCACCATCGGATGGTTCTGGATTGGTCCAACCAACCCATAGCATGAGTGCTAGTTAAACCCTTCAGAGATTGGGTTCGGGTGGTGGAGATCTATTTCTATGAGTTTCCAAAATCAATTTTACTATTATAGTTGGGATTAATTATCCCAGGCAGGCAAGCATACGAGCGTATATATAGCACATAGCGTGACATGCGATTTGGCATTGCACGGTTGCACGTATAATGGCATATAATGCTATATGGCATTTGGATGGCATGGCATATGCATGGTATGCAAAGTAACGATAAAGTAACATGGCATATGCATGACATGTAAATGTGAATGACATATCATATGCATGATATGACATCTTAACATGATATATAAGCATATAATCATGACAAATAGCACGTATAGCGTAATGCGTTAGCGCTTTTGGATCGTATTGGTGTTATATAATGTATGGTGTATGCGTGGCATATGAGTGAGTGGCATGGAATATGCATGACATGCGAGATAGATGATATGACATATGCATGTCATATGAAATGATTAGCATATCATATGCATGACATATGAGGGGAATGACATATCATATGCATGATATGTGAGGTGATGCAAAACATGGCATACACATGAGATGTAGCGTGGATGACATACTATAAGCATGACATGTAAAATGAATGATATATCATATGCATGATATATACCATGACATATGCATGGCATGTAGGGTGAATGACATATCATATGCGTGTCATGTGAGATGATGTATGACATATCATGTGCATGATATGTGAAATGAATGATATATCATATGCATGATACATAACATGACATATGCATGGCATGTAGGGCAAATGACATATCATACATGTGACATGTGAGATGATGTATGACATATCATGTGCATGATATATAAAATGAATGACATATCATATGCATGATACGTGAGGGAAATGATATATCATATGCATGATATGTGAAGTGAATGACATGACATATACATGATATGTTGAGTGGATAACATAGCATATGCATGACATACCATATGCATGATATGACATAGCAATATATATGTGTAATGGCATGGCATATGCATGACATGACATAATGATGCGTATGTGAATTGGTATTCAACATGGTATATGTCGTGGCATGGTAAAAGAGCATGTGACATGACATGCCATTATGGCATAATGACATATGAAATGACATGTATATGGATGGCATATAGTATTGTAAATGGTGTGTTATTGGATGGTAAGTTGGCATATTTTGATTGTATTTAGCATATTTATATGTATAGGCATACGAAATATAGTATGTTATGGCATGACATAGTAGTGTGTGATGTGGCATGTGGCATTGCATGTGACATGATGACATATATTTTAGGAAATATAAATCATTCACGAATAAAAATACCGAAGAGCCGGTGAAAGGGATCGAGGAATTAGGGGATTACACACGAGAGATAGGGGATAAATTATTACAAAGCCATAATAAATCTATCCTATTACAATAATATCCTCACAAACATATTTTAGGACGTTAAGTAATGTCCCCTCCTCCTCAGGTACTATTTTACCTCAGGTAACACGAGCCAAAAATACACGAATGAAAATATGCAAAATAAACATAATGAATTCATTAGTAGCAAATGAATTTAAGATTTATTTGACTAATCCAATGCTATGTGAAAGCATGAACTAAGAGTCAAAATCCAGCAATTATTTGGCAACAAATCTTATGAATTAACATGAGTCGGATCATAAAAATTAATAAAAATAAAAATAATTTTAAGCAAAATTATTTTTTTTGATCATGGAAAATCAAATGGGAATGCTAACATCACATAACAGCCTTTGGAGATAGTAAATCAACCAATTTGAATCCCATCCTTTCAAAATTTGCATTTATATGAACCAAATACGTATTTGATTGTGAAAAATCAATTTTGAAGCCAAAATTAATTTTATGTAATTAATTTATGACATATCCAATACACTTGAGTTACTGCCAAACATCAAATGTTACTGGAAAAATCAAATTGAGTTGAAAAATGATTGAAAAATACGATTTTTCTGGAAAAATGCAGGGAATGTGCGCAACATGTTATGTAATGTGCGCAGCCTGTAAGCAATGTGCTATGCACATTACACAATGTATGGCACACATTGATGCTAAATCTACAAGAAAATCAAATTTATCAATATAAACTTGATCTATAGATTAAATATAGCAACTTTAATGAAGGACAGTACCTCATTTGAGCACGGATCGGCCTCCGGATTGCAAATCAAACAAATAAATTGGCATTTAACTTGAATAATTAATTTTAAGGCTAAAATTAATTATATCTAGACAATATTTGATAAATCCAGAACACTTGAGACATGAACAAGCCTCAAATGCCATTTGAAAAATCAGATCGGGTGAGAAAACGGAAGAAAAACTCATTTTTGTGGAAAATTTGGAAACAATGTGCACCACATATAGGCAACATGTGGCACACATTCATGAATATGTGGTGCACATTGTAAGAAAAATTAAAGAAAAGTGAAATTTTTCAACAAAAATTTCAGATCCGGCTCAGATCTAGGCAGATCGACGCCAGAAAATGCATTTTAAAGCATGAGAAGAGCATTTACTTTTAAAAATCAATTTCAAAGTTGAAATTAATTTAGATCTGGAAGATTTATGATAGATCCAATACACTAGAGGCACGGAAAGGCCCCTGATGTAGCTAGATTCATCATATCGGAAGTGAAAATCAAAGAAAATTGCATTTTCTGGAAAATTTTTGATCTATGTGCATAGTACATAGGGGAATGTGCACCATATATAGGCAATATGTGGCACACATTCATGAATATGTGGCACACATTGTTCGAAAAATAGAGGGAAAATGAAGGATTTTTGTAAAATTGTGAAATTCGGCTCGAATCTAGGCATATCAAAGCCATAAATCAGTATTTTTAAGTACCCAATAGCATGAGTAAACCATAAAAACACAAGATTGAAGCCAATCACAAGAAATTCAAGCCAAAAATTGGAGATTTAAGCAAAAATTCAAAGAAAATGGAAGAAAATTCAAGATTAACCTTATGGCAATAGGTTTTTCTTGTAGATCTTCACTCCAATCGTGCTTAGGAAGCCTAACTAGTGTTAATTAGTCTCTAGACCTAAGCAATTAATTAATTAAGTGCTTAATTAATTTTGGAAGAATTTTGGCTTGCTTCTAGAGCAAATTTCAGACCCCTTCAGATGAACCCTTAACTCTATATTTAAAGAGAAAAATTAGGGTTTGGTAAAATTGTAATTTTTGGTCCGGATTTGAAAATTTTTAATGAATGTGCACCACATATAAGGCAATGTGCACCACACATTGACAATGTGCACAACATGTTGTGCAACATGCTGGGCACGTTGCATTTTGACCCATCGCATGGGGCCTACTAGGGTTGCATCGGGATGTGCACCTCATGCCCTAGAAGCATCATTTTATGTTCTAAGACATTATGTGATATGGCTCATATTAGATTTGGTCTCGGGAGGGCTCTCGACCACACGTCTTTTTTTTGTAACATATGTAGCATATTGTGCTATATGTTATGCACATTGCAATGCGCTCCGTCTTGTACGAGCGAAATATAATGTGAGCTATATGTCAAATAAGCACCATTTGACATTCTAAGATGTTGTGCTATACGGAGCACATTAGATTTGGTCTTGAGAGTGGGCCCTACCAAACGTCTTATTTTGTAACATGCGTAGCACATTGTGTAAAGTGCTACGCATGTTGCGTTTTTAGGCAATGCACACAAGCTCGTACAATCGAAATGTAATATGAGCTATATGTCATCGGAGATGCACTCGACATTCTAAGGCGTTGTGTAGCTTTGGCTTTCGCTAGGTGGGCCCTAGGTGGTGGGCCCCACTAATGTCCCTTCTTGGGCATATAGTGCTACATGCCCAAAGCATAGCATTTTGCATGCTATGTGCTTTGCCTCTAATGGGCATAATGCAATGTGTTCTGTAGGTACAGAATACACATAAAAGGCTAAAAAGGATAGTGGGCTCCACCAAATGTTGTGGTGGGCCCTACCAACTGTAATGTGCTCTGTACACCCAGAACACTCAGAGAAAGCCAAAGAGGCATATATGCACTATCGGGGTCGATATCGAGGACCTGTACCAAGCCGAATCGATAAGAACTCGAAATCGCAGGTGGGTGAAAAGTCAGGGTCAACAGATCTATACTTGTATTTATTTAAGTTGCACCTTAATTCCATCTTATTTTTCTCCTTATATAACCATTTAATTCATTGAATAATAACAAGGATTAATGCCTTCCTTAAAATCATTCTTTGTTGTCCTACCATCATATTATTATGCTTTGTTAAATAAGCAAATATTAAATATGTGTAAATTAATTCAAGCAACTTGTTATAATCACATAATTATCTAAAAGGGTGTGCACTAGTGATCATGAAAAATAATTTACATCCATAAATAGAATCTAATTCTTAATTATATAAGCATAATAAAACACGATATAAAATAACTAAATTTTTCTTTACTATAATTTCTTGTATTAACTATCTCATATAAATAAAAAATATCACCTCCACTTTCTAGAAGACCTAGAAAAGAAAACTAAAAGTTACCAAAATATTTTTTAAAATTTTATTAGTATGAACTCATATACATACCTAAGTTGTTTGCATATACTCATCTTGGGTTTCCTAAATCCAACATTGAAACTTATACCTTCTAAATTGTTTTGTATTATTATATTGTCTCTTACACACACCTTTAAATACTTCTATTTATCTATATTTATAGATACTTTAAACATATCAAATTACTTTAGAAATCATTTTCCAAGTTTAATGGCTTAATTAAAACTATAGAAACAAGTGCTTTAATGTTTAACTAAAGGTTTAAGATTAGTTTAATATAAATTTAATGTAAGTTTTATATCACTTTTACTAAATATTTTAAATAGATTTAAGAGAATGTTCAACAAACTACATTATACTCTACATAAGAAAAACAAACCAATAAGATTTATTAAATCTTTAACCTAAGTTTCCTAAAAGTTCAATAATAATTTTTAAATTAATTTCTTTACATCATATATTAAATAATTATAAATATATTATTTATTGCACATTTACAAGAAAAAATAAAAAAATATAAAATAAAATTTTCTAGTTTTATTCCCATCATTTTAAAAAATATATTTTGTCTAAGTCATATAATTATTTCACCTATTTAATTAATTATCTCATCCTTAAATAGACATATGAATATTATTCCATTCATATAATACAACCTTGCAAATATGAGAAAGAGATAAAAGATAAACTAGGGGATATATTCTAGAGAAATAAATAATAGAAATTATTATATTTATCAAATTGAGGGAAATATAAAATAAAATACATTCATCATTCATTTATCCTTTATCGGTTACTTTACAACCAAATCATTAAGGTTCTTATAAAATAGTGTTCAATCCAAGTAATAAATAAATCACATGAACATATTTCATAGCAATTCTCAAATAAATATTTACCAAATAATAAATCACATTAAATCAAATATACATATTAATTAAGCACCCAACTCATATCATCCAATACATGCCATAATTAAAGCAAAAGAGAATCAAAACATATGAATCGTATTAATAACAAGCAAGTATATAAAAAAATCATTTTAATATTTATTAGAAGAAAAGTTATGTCAACAACTATTCTTTCCAAGGAAGAATTGTGTTAGTAACTCTATTCAAGGAAAATAGTTATTAACACAACTATTATCATAAAGAACATTTGTTGGCATAACATTTTCAAAATCCCAAAATTCACAAGTTCATTTATTTATCAAATAAAGCATAAAAATTAATACATCAATTATTAAACATAATTAAAATACATAAATGAGTAAAGAAGGTCATTCTTTTGATGACATGTAATCAAGTAAAAATTATTTAATTAATATTTGATCTTGATATTTAAACTTTAGATCTATGATAAATTTATATATTACTGATCATTTTCATAATAAATCATTCCAAATTGTAAACTAAAGAATATCCTTTGAGGAATAAACAAATTTCTAGTATTAATCAAATTTAATCAATCACTTGTAATCATACACATGCCATTATTATGAAACAAACTAGCAAGAAAAATTGATCAAAAACAAATCTGGTTGAAAAATAAAAAAGTTTCAAAACTCTAAAAAAAGAGTTGCTCATGCAACTATTATTGCTCCTACATAATTATTATTAGTTTTTGAATAACTTTTTAAAGCTAAACATAAGTGTTTTAGAATTTTGTATAACTGTTCATCACTTTACATAACCATTCTTAGTTATAAAGTGACCTTTTTTCTAGCAAACCTCAAAAATGTGAAATATTATCCAAAAATCATCAAGAAATACATAAAAATAAAGAAATATGAAAGAATGTCCTAAAAAATTCTCTTCATTTTTTTAAAACTTCAAAAACTTGTTTGGATCTTCATTAAATCTTCAAATCTACCTCTTGAAAATATTTTTAATTTAAAAATCTAATTAAAATGTTTTTTTATTAATTTAGGTTTTTGTTAGATTTGATTTTCTAGGTTTTTCTCATGAATAAAAAATGATTTTTTAAGATCAAAAATCAAATTAAAAGTAATAATTGGAAAGAACAACATGAGAGAGAGAAAAAAAGATAATAATTTGATATCTTTTACTTAATTTTTTCATCTTCTTTTTAATAAATAGATCTTGTTTATCACGTCTTTTAGCTGTGTAACATGCTCCTGTAGTATGATTATTAATTCTCTAATCAGAAAAGTAATAATTATTCGCAAAAGGATTCCATACATTCTTAATTAAGTGCGGAAATTTTTATTATTATTATATGTATTCAATCTTATTACTAAAATCTAATTCATTTAACACTCTCAAGTTTAACATACATTTATACTTAAGTCATTACCATAGTAATATTACTTTATGCACACATTATTATTTTACATATTTGATAGTCATCGTATGTTATTAATTACATAATTAATATTACTATCACTCATATTTAAATTACTGCCAAGGGCTTATTTAGTAGTTGCATGACTATTTTCATAATTAGAAGTCTTTAAGAATTCAGCCATTACCAAAAGCTTATTGGTATGTCCAACTGCTGCCACTAACATTCTTGTTCTGTGGCTTTACTTGGTATTATGTTTATCAATTGACAAACGCTAAGTATAAAACTCAGTGGTGCTAGTATAACAAATATAATAAATATCATAAGGAATAACATCTCAATAAATATCAAAATATCATTTAACATATCAACCATATTATCAAATTACCATCAGTATGTACCATTTTCAATAATCATCATATAAATCACTATTCACGAGTCTTACCTTAGCAGGATAAATCCTTATGCATATATACCATTTCATCAATTTATTTAACTATTTTTAAGTGTCATCATCATTGTCATCATGTATATGAATAGTGTATATTTATGAGTATGCATTTATGATATGCAATCTCCCTCATTTATGTTCATTTCTTAAATATGCACATTTACTGGGTCTTTCATTTATCATTTATCAGTGGTACCATAATCAAATCTCATTTAATACTTAACTCTTGAATTTTTGTTCTCTACATATCATATTCCCTTTTTATTTTATTCCCATAGGAATTTATAACATTTACCTAGTATAACTTATATAACATTTTTCTCATATCAAATCTTTTCTCTTCTCCTTATTTCACCATGAAATGTTATGCCATGTTTCGTGATTTATGCATTATGGATATGTCATGATTAAAAAATATAATACCATATCTTAATTTAATTGTACAATGCTATTGTATTACCAAACCTTTGCCTCTTTAATCAATAAATGATCGAGGACTTTCAAAAAAATTAGCACAAACCTGGTATGTCTTTTCTTTTGTTAATATCCTTGGATGATTCATGAGGTTTATCCACTCATTTACGTAATTCATAAATCAATATTTATCTTTTATTAATATATTTCATTTCATCATTAATCATTCTTATAATTACATACCATTATATTACTCAATCGAAAAAACAATGTTATTCACTTATCATGTCATAGCATTATTTAAGAAATCATATTAATATTTATAAAAGTATTTTATGTTCCTTTTCACTTAATTAAGATTGTATTATTTTATTATTTTAGTAATACAGTTTATGACACTTTAATACAGTTAAATAGTAAACTTATTTAAATTTCTTGATAACATCTCATTTTATGATATTTTTGTTTATTATACCAAATAGTAACATCCCATGTGATTATATCTTTACTTATTTCTTATTTAATCACATAATCAATTAATTAAATAGTAATATAATAATACTGATTATTAAATAGTTATCAAAATAATATCTTATTAAGTTTAATTTAAAATCATAACTCGATTTAAAATCGTTTGATCATCATTTTCTATTTAACTCCAAATTCTGTTATCAATCAATCATTAAATAACTTAATAGTTAATATATTACTATTGATTTACAAAAACTATTATTATCTTAATATTGCTCTGTTATAATTTAACCATATTCCAATTACTAACCATATCAATATTTCATTAAATACAGTTACTGTCATAAGTAGATTATGAAAATAGTG